>NW_019059805.1:333174-356109 GCF_000696155.1 Zootermopsis nevadensis
TGGGAATAAGTGTGTGTTCAGAGAACAGAGATTGTTATCTTCATTTACAGAGCTTAGTGAAAAATTGTGAAAAACAACTTTTGTGCACGGAATGAATGCGGATTATTTTCTTACTGAAGAAAGGGTAATGTGTGGGCTTCCTTAAAGTCATTGCACCACATACACTGTTATTTGTCACCCAATATATATTTAAATCAAACATATTTCTGAAGTAAAAAAAATAGCAATTTCACACCGAGACCAGAGAAGTTGAGTTGGAAATCAGTAACTTTGCATGGGTGTCAAACAGGTCTGATACCTGGCTAGCAAAATCATTCTTCTATCTTTCATTCTGTACGCCCTTAATTATTTGTCTATGTCTCTCTAATATTCTGGTGTTTGTTAAGCTAGTTACGAGCAGTAAAGTAATTTCAGTACGTAATCCGAGACACGGATTTAATGAAGATACGCTCCTTAAAGTTTTAGCCCACATTACATTAGATTGGTACGGCAGGGACAGAGAGAAGCTGGAAAAATAACATATTACAACTTTCAATAAAATCTTCTCGAGCAATCAGCCGCGTTAATTGGTTACTTTCGAGGATCCAGTCACATCAGAACCCTGAAGATGGGGACAGAGTTTGTTCCCAAAACGTCGGTTTACTACGGTAACCAATTAACGCGGCTGATTGCCCGAGAAGGGTTTATTGATTGTACTCGTCGCGAAAGTCTTAAATCCTATATATTAAAACGTATTTAAAAAAAAGTTACAACAAGAAATTCTTCTAAAATTTCAAGAAATCGGGTTATTGTCCAGTATTAGGCCTTGGAATGTACCGCGTATAACCTATTTATCTCACACAGACTGCACAATCTGCGCCCTGGTCGGAACATCTAGGCAACGTATTTTTGACACAGGTAACACCAAGAAAGCAATTTCAGCTGATCGCTTAATCTGTAAGTTTCCTTAGTAGTACCCTTACCTCTACGTTCGATTGAAGCAGGTGGCAGCTTTGTTTTCCAGTTGCTTTAAAACATGGGCGGTGATAGCGAACGTAAATTGATCTCCTGTATATATTATACAGTTAAATAGATTCAAAATGGTGTGGAGAGATACTGCTTGTCTTCACCACCCCTTTAATATACACAAGGTGGGCTTTGCCGCCCCCTGCGTTGGCACAGGGACGCCCTCACTGTCTCTCCCCGTCATTTTCTTCCCTGTTCGCCCTTTTCCTCTGGATCCCAAACGGGAAGCTTCCATGATATTATTATGGACGTCACAGCATCCGATCTCCATACATTGTGAATAATTAGTTAGTTAGAACAACATCCCCCCTTTCTCATCCGCTGTCCTTCCTTAGTCAACCCCTTCCTCTTTGCTTGGCGTTCATCTCGGATGATTCTCTGTCACTGCCTCCCTCTAAACGTACCTTCCTCCGATCTCATTCCAATCCTAACCTAACCTGAACGTTACTCGATGATTCAAAAGTCTGTTCCTCCGTTGCACATGTACGACAGTTATTTAACAATCAACTTCCGATGATAAAGATGTAAGAGGATGTCTTTAATGACTATAAACTAACTACATGGGGCAGAGTTCTTCTTGAGAAGTTAATAGACACCTTTTTGAGTCAAGGAATTCACCGCATTTTATGTAATCCAGAAATTCGTTACCGCTTTCACAAATCTAACCTACTCTCCCACCTTGTTTCTTTTAGACACGTTTTAATATCATCCTCCCTCCACGCCTAGGTCTCCCAAGTAAAATCTTCCCTCTGGGTTTCCGAACAAAAATCCTACACACCCTGCACATCCTCCTTGGTATCATAACCATTGTAATAGTTTATTTCAACATTACATGCTTTTCTCCAGTCTCATGCCTCTTCATATGATACATTTACATATTCTCCTCAAGAACCTGTGCTCTCGCTTTAGGTGACAAACGAAGCTTCACGCCCACACAGTCTTCACGAGAGACAAATGATTCTGAACTTCATGACACCAATAATCCCCTGAATTTGCTCTCTTCATTTGTAAAAACGATTCTGATTTGTTTCCGCCGTTCGCAACGCATTTTCAACTTTGCTATATTTTCAGAGGATTTGTTGGCTTTCTTCAGACCATTTTTATGATTTTACCTGTAATCTGGTTACAGTACATATAATTTTAGAACAATCTCCCTACTAGCACCTGCGTTTTTCTTTCTGATACAAATGTTTTTAGTTAGCAAATTAATAGGTTAAAAGTAATGATCGTACAGAGTCTCCGTAATTCAGACTATTTTGAATATGAAATGCACCGGACAGACGTTTACCTATACAGACATTACTACAGGTTTAATTTAAACACAATTAGCCTAAATACAATCAAGGGTGTACATGATTCGACGGAAATGCTGCAGCTAATATCAGGCGTTGGCGACAGTATTTAGGGTCATCCTGTCCTGAAGCATTCTGTCTTCGTCAGTGCCCTGAAATCCCAGACGTTACTTGAAAGGCTACAACGAGGTAGCATGCCAGTCGTTCGTGGTTGGTCAACAGCTTTCAGATGAGCTTAAAGCTCCCCACAATAAAATCCTCTGCTATTGTTTCCATGGCAACTGATCACCTAAGTTAGTTGTCGGATGTGAGGGCAAGAGAAATACGACCACCATGATATTATGCAAACTAACAAAACACTGCCACGTGTGACGTAAAAGGGAACGTAATGGCGTCTGGATATCTTGAAGCGCTTTTAACCAGAGATGTCGCTGCGACCTTCGTGAGTCTTGTTAGGAAACTGAAGTGCTCTGACTACACGCAATGGGCAAGACTCTGAAAGATATGGCCTCATGTTTATACTACAAGTCGTACACCCTGTCCTTTGTGCAATTCGAAACACATATGTCGCTCAGAAATGAAGATTCTCTCCATTAAATATAAAATGTTTCTGTCAATTAGAAAACAAGTCTAATTATGAAGATTCATAATATATCAAGTTTAATTATTTTATGTATCTCTCACAGTACATCTAAGATGAATTTCACACTTTATTCATGTTGTAATGTTTGAGGTTCCCACGACGGTGAAGATGTAGAAGTTAGTATTTTTATTTGTAACGCTGTGTGGACTTGTAGGCACATAATGTTTAATAACTCTTTTTGACTTCGCCCATCGTCTAAATTATAAAATTATAAAACTACAACGTTTCGAAAGCTGAATTCTACCCCCGTCTTCAGAATAACAGCAAAGATTACTTGGACACGTGAATAAGGACACACCATGGGCAATTGACAGTACCAATGTTCTTTGCCGAGTCTGCGTTGCTGGACGAACAGCTTTTGTTTTGTGGTTCTTTTTTGTGTATTTTTCCTCTCCTTTTTAAGAATCTTCATAAAAGAAATTTTTGAAAGGCTCAATAAATTCATTACAACGTAGCAATGTTAAGAATATAATGGTTTTTACAAGAAATTTAACTCATTTAAATATGAGGTAAAGGATCAACCTAATTTAATGAAGTATCTTTCACAACGTCACTGAAAAGATCACTGTTTATTGAATGTCTTAGAACACAGGTAAAAATGTTCAAGCGGCTTATTGTAACGACAAAGTACATCGAAGACGCAATTGTTAACTTTTGTTCCCCCAGCCTTCTTCGGCTCGTAGACCGAACAAACATCACTGAGCTTATAATGCGACGGTAGTATTGTGATTGTGCAAGAGAAATGTAATGTTAAGTCGAAGATCGGGAGGGCACTGGAATGAGAGACGGAGGGAAGTCTTAACATAATTTAGAGGTTCAACTATTTCATTAAAGCGGTGTTTCAATGTTTGTTCTTCCACAATCGTTATTCTCCCTATGCTAAATCCTCCTCCTTTACCCTATATCATCTTCCTTCACTAAGCTACTCGCTACGTCTTATTTGTCTTTAAGTAAACGATTCAAAGTCTTCCGGCCAAACATTATAATGAGAGACCACTCCGTTTCTACATGGTTGCTCCATTTATACTTAGAACTGATACAGCCTGTACCACTTTAATTTGGACATGCAGCGTTAACGGCAATCAGACTAAAGCTGCAGAACTAATGCTTGTTCTTCTCCTTTTGACAATAGTTATCCCTTTGTTACACTGAAGGCAGCGTTTCTCGAAGGTGTATGTGCAAGTTTCAAAGAGCTGATAAAGGCCTGAGATTGAATCCGATCTATACTTATTCAAACGAATTAGGAGATGGGCTTGGTGCCTTTTAAACAGAATCTGCATTCTATCAGAAGTGGTTTTCGAGATCCGTTCCCGTATCGGTTCAGTTCTGTGTAGATTTAACACAGATTTCATACTGCATATTGTCCGTGAATGCTTCCCTTTCTACAGGACATTGGAATCTCTGAAGATAACACAACGAATTTTCAATTTTATCATAAAAGACACAATCTAACGTGGCGGTTCAGTGTTTTTCTATGTTGCTTTTTATTTAGGATACGACAATTTCGAACCTCGATTCGAGTAATTCCTACAGTACCACTGATCATAGTTCATGAACACACAAGTATTGGCCGCTTGGAATAAATTAAGTAGACTCTGGCTAAATAAAATAGCAGTTTATAAAACATCTACAAAACACCAGATGTCATTAATATCACGAATCTAATCTATAAAGTGAAGGCTTTCTTTCGTAACACTGATGAGTACCCAGAACCGTAGATACAACACTACAGGATTATGATTACAACTAATAAATCCTACACTTTGTCCTTTAACATAACTAACCGAACAGCGCTGCCTTCTACAACCGAGAGATAATGTAATACTGGCTTTGAAATGTGGTTTTAATACAGCTATTTCAACTGCCCCATCCCAGATTCTTCATCATCTTTCGCCCACACCCACACACGCCACCAAGACACACACACACACACACACACCGTTGTGATGGTTAGAAGACACAAAGAATGAATCTCTTTATGTTTAATATAGATGGAGCCTGTCGGGCTGTGATTTCATGGCTCTGGTGTACAGCGTTTCCACAAGAGGTTTCTAACACTGTGCGTCATTTAATCGTCATAGCAATCCTGGTCTTTTTGTGTTTTTCTCTTAACTTTCTGAATGTTGATCTTTGGAACTGGCAGCAATCCAGTGCTAAGGCCAACTTTTCGTCCTCTGTATTCAGCGAGGATGAGACTAATCAATCATTAAAATAATTCTCTACAGAGGGGCTGTGTACCTTCTCATAATACCGCACAAGCTGACTGGTACTGGAATGTACTTCACTGAAGATAACCGATCAACTATTAATGATTGGACTTCTGAAAGCAACGAGACCTATGAAATTTTCTGACAATTTAAAAATCAGACTATAAAGAACAAATTAATTATGAAATCAAGACACATTGCACATTTTAACCTTGAGGTTGGCATAGAATTAACTGAATGCTTTTCTTGAAGCAGTTTTAAGTTTGCTTGTAATCGTACACATTAATAAAGAATCAAAAGATTTTATAATTAATTCGTATCACCGTATGTAAACTGTACATTACTTGTCACCATTTCTCTCTTTTTATATCGTACTTTATAGCCTCATTTTAACTGAATTCCGAAACACATTAAAATTCTAATGTTAAAAGATTAAACAATCAAGTTTCAAAACAAGCCAATTAGGGAGTGTAACCTCCCTACTTCTGTCTGGAATTCGATTACCACGCTGTGTGTAATTGAGATTGCTTCTTTGGGTCAACCCTCTGATGGGAAAGCTGAGGTTTACTTCTCAGAGTGAGAAGTAATTAAAACAAGCCAAATTACAACTGAATATTTGAAGACTGAAGTGATGTCAAGATGAATGACAGTGAAATTTATTAAAATCATAAAATAAGGGTTTGTGGGAAACTTTGATTCTTAAGAAACCTCGTTACTTTCTTGACAATTAGTGCATCAGAATAAGTAGAATTTGAGGTTTTCACAGCGGCGAGTCTGAAGATGGCTATCTTCTGGGTTGTAGCGCCTTGTAGTCTTTTAGAAGTTTACTGACGTTTCAAAGATACATGCCGCCCTAATTATGGGGGAAGCAAGGACCTCTGAAACGTCAAATCCTACTTGGTTTAGACGGATTACGGTAATTCCGGTAAAATGTGCGACATGGTACTACACCTCACACAGTAGTCAATATTCAACTTCATATTGGTAGACGAAAACAGGTAATTAAATAATTTTGTATTCTTAATTTGGCAACTGAAAGCTACTATCGTCAATCTTGAGATTATTACTTTTATTTAACACTTTTATTTTTGTTAATATGACGTTATTTTATTACACGTCATTTCCTTCGTCCGTAAAAAGTCTGAAACTATATAAAGAACCACAAATATCTGATATTATTCAAATACCACCACGCAGAATCATACGTTTAGACATTCAGACTCGTCAGGTATTGCGTTTTATGTAGGTTCATTGGACGTAATCCTCCAGACTGAGCCTCGTTCCATACATTTTACTCCCTGTCCTATTCAGAAGTTACAAAAATAATAAACTGTGATTCTACTTCGCCCTTATTTCTCTTATGTTCTGTACTTTTGTCGTTTCATCTTCCCCCAAGGTTTCACTGTCTTTCTTCTTAGATCTCTCTTTTCTTCCGTCTACTTTTCTCCAAGTCTTAAAACAGCTTTAATAATCAAGCCTTTGGGGAAATTTTAGACTTTGTTAATTTTTCTGTTTGATCCTATTCAAGAGTGGAGATAATGCTTCCTTGAAGACTAATTATGAAATTTATTATGGCGTGTACGTAGTAACCGTGGAAACGGGCGGGAAGACAACCTTCTGCTCGCAAGCTGATGTTGCTTCTATTCTGGGGAAGGGGGGGGGGTGCAAGGGGCTAGCTTCTGCTATAAGAAAGTGCGTTATACTCGACTTCACAGTAATATTATATATAAAGTTGGAGGAAGCAATGCTCCAACAGCAACACCAAGCGAAACGCAAGATCTCCGTCCCCTTGAGGCGCTTCTTTGTCTGCGGAAGAAAACTGCGGTGTTGGAAAGAAGTAGCAGTAATTGGCTCTACCCTCGAGTATATGAGAAAGGAGGAGTGAAGGGGTTGAGATGAAGGGGTGTGTATTTCTCAGAGGGTTAAATAAGTGTAGGAGAGAGGTGCACTTTGTTGGATGCTGGGACACAGTACCCCAGGGACAGAGATTTAGGAAGCAGAAACTAGCCAACCATCAGCTTGTGCTAAGGAATGTTTGTGTGTGTGTGTGTTGATTTCAATCGTATACTGCTGAAACCCAAGTGGAAGGAAAATGGATCACAATTACATTACGAGCTTCCTGTAGCTCTGCAAAAATGCATCGACATTTTTCACGTGTAACAGAATTTAAGCGTCAGGTTTATGTTCGTGCTGTAATTGTTTGAAAGCTGTTGCTTCTGTTAATGACACATCAGGGAACTGACGAAACAACCATCTAAATTAATAACTGACTTCTTTAAGGATTAGATCACAGAAATTAATTTTTCTATGAGTATACTATATTTGGAACTGCGATAAATACCCTGTTGTTATATGTAGCTAAGTTGGTAATGACGATGTGAAATAGGCTACTGATCATCGCCAAATCAAGAGTGAAGATGATCATTAGAACAACATTCAGAGGCAACTGAAGCCTGATTTATACTCTCTTTAACAAGTCCATTAACATACGTTGCGACATCCTAATGTTCATTTGTTGTCCAATAGTCCCCTGAGGTAGCACATTTTACTATGCTGTCCATCTTATTATGAATAACTTAATAGAACTCTCATTCTCAATTACTGGTTTAAAAATACGTTCTTCCGTGTTTGTGCATTTAAATTGACCACCCCTTATCGTCAGTCTGCTACCCTTCATATCTGATGGCCATTTACTCCAACCGCAAATGGATAACGCGCCATGTCATGGCGTTAAATCGCCCATCTAATAGGGCTAAATCAGCGAATTGTCTAAACAATTAATTTCAATCTATATAATTCGAAAATTTCCTCTGTAGGAAAATTCTGCAGTCCGAAAAAACTGCAGGAAGGAAGGAAGGAAGGAATGACAAAGTGTAAAAGGGATCAAGGTAGGGCAATGGAGGTTATGCTTTTATACAAACGGAAGAGGGATGCTACGAAAAAGGGGTGGTCGCAAGAAATAAAGGGTTGCTGACTTGGTGAAAAAAGAGAAAGCCGTCCCGGGGGTGAAGAGGGTTATAAAGAGAACGGGTGGTTGAAACGCTCTGTCGTGTGTTAACGGACGTCCCGGACCTAGCCGAGTCGTCGTGTTAAAGTTTATAATTTTTGTACTTTTCGCCCGACAACACCGGCTTATCTACTTTTTATACGATGTCACATTGTAAAAATTTAATACATCGAATATGTTTACGGTGCCAGCAATTTTATAACATTTCTCATATCTTTTTCTCGCGTTTAGGAAGGAAAAGCCCCTGAATGTGATAAGACAAGGCAATATTAATTAAAGAAACCCTTCTAATATTCATGAGTAGGAAGTTTCTTAGGTATTGAAACCTATCGTATAAGTTTTTGTGTTATCACCATATGACACCTTTTATTGAAGCGAAGGTAAATGTAATCTTTCGTTGTTAGAGTCCTGTACGATGTGAGGGTGATGATAAAACACGCGCCCCTAAAACGTCGGTAAACTACTACCAGAATATAAGACGGAACAACCTAGACGACATCCATCTTCATTGGTGTGTTTATTTAAATGTACGGTTTATGAGTCACAGATATACACGAGACTGCAAAAACCATTTTGCAGTGGAATATTGACAAACATCGCCAACAGGTGTGCCTTTCCGCCGACATAATTCCACGTTTGGTGCGCGACACGTAACTTACAGTCATCCATCAAACACTTCAAGTGCTGTGACACACAGCATCCTTCAAGGTGACAGTCACCTTGTCTTACTGATGACAGTGCAGATGGACAACGGAATTTGCCTTGATTGTACGCAGTTCTTTTTTCCGTATCTGTTGAGCAGATGAACAGCAAAGAACGCCCAGCAGGAAAACCAGCCAATGCGCGAACTAACTAAATAATAACATAGTACAGAATCTTGAGTTGTTGATACGCATTCGACTACGAAACTAGGAACGACCTCTGACAGGCATACCGTGATTTCCTCATTCCCTCCAGGTAGGTGCCGGAAAAGTGCCTTAAATTAGGCCACGAACGCTTCCTTCCAAGCCTTTTTAAATTCATCATTTACTAATTCTCTTGTCACTCGCAACAAAACCGTATAATCTAAGTATCTGAAATCACTTATGAACAAAGAATAAATTAATAAATAAATCATTGCATTTCATACAGTAACAACATCTGATACAACGTCGTAAAATAATAAGTTTCTGTAGCAGACAGTAGGCCCACATGCGCCAAAGGCAGGAACAATTGTTATTCTCATGTCCAACTGCCTGTGGGCTCGTGTAGAATCCATTTCTTGGTTTCTATCATTCTTTTTTATCTTCGTTGTACTTTTTGTTAGTTATTATTACTTCTATTCTGCCTCATCATGGCACTGCCAGACTGTGGTGGACCATTGTCAGTAGCAGTGGTGACGTCAACATGATGGCGGCACGCCCGAGCAGCTAACTGTGGGCATGTGGCAAATATAAACACATCGGAGCCGGGTTCAGAACTGGCCGGCCGGCCGGCCGGCCTAACACACGCGACGTCGTTAATGGCATTCCTTAACAGACGACAACGCCATCTGGAGCTACCGCTCTGTTTACCTGACCCGTTAAACCAGGGACGGTTTTATACACACACTGTATGCAGATTTACCAAACACATTATTCTTAATAGCGTCGTGAAGTGTAAAAGTTTGTAGCCCAGTTTTCGCAGAATTTCTTTGCACTGCGAAAGAGATAAGTCATGATAACGCAGATAGAAATAATAAGCAGAACATCCATTGGGTGTTATTCAACGGCTGCATCTGTTTGAGCACATATTTTTGGTGTGGTGTGTGCGATAATGCTACATGTGTAATAAAAGAGAGGGCAGCAGTTACATGTCAGCACGATAGCACGAGTTTGACAACACTTTTGATGGCGCACACATATTATTATTATTATATCAGTTATCTTTAATATATCACTAAGCCTTTTACGAATATTGAACAAAGAATAATACAACAAAGTATTTCTTGGAGTAGAATAACGTCCATTCAAGCAATTTCTCGGAAGGACACTTCTCGAAATAAGCACTGAAATGTGTTTATGCCATTATGTCAAAGTAACACGGGCCTTGAATGAAGTCAGAATTAATTAAATTCACATACGGTAGGCCATGAAAAAGACGTAGGGTTTAGGGTTTAATTAAATTCTAACAAAGACTACAAGTGTTTAATAATTTCTTTAAGTAAAGTGACCTTTCAGATGAACAACAGTGAATTAAACCTACCATATTAATGCTCGTATAATGGAAGTGATGTATGCTTGTAGTAAAAATTTGTGGAAGCTTTACAAAATATGAAACACTTTTAATATATGCCCTTATGCAAACTGGCTCTTGAAATGAACAGAACAAAATTAAAACATCTGCCAAATTTTAGTTGTTGTTTACGTGTGGTTCTTAAATACTCACATCGAAACGCACTTCAATAGATTTAGTCTGAAAGGAACTGACGGTGAAATTTCTTGTAAAATGTTATTCTATAATTTTCCTCAAAGAAATAGCTCATTTAGTGTAACTATTATTGCTTATTATTATGAAGAAATATCTGATGATTTTTTTTCTTCAAAACTTAACTAATTACGTTGATGGATGTCGAAGACAAGTTAGTCAAAGTCTAGAAATATTAAAAACAGCTTCATGCGTTGAAGTGAAACGAAGTCCTTTGATATCAGAGAAGGTCATATCGACTCAGTTTTCTTCGTGATTAGTCTGTGTTACAACAGATCGACCTCATGGTGTCAGGGAAGCTGTCATCTACCCACACATGACGTCATCTCCGGGAGTGACAAATGACAGTCTACAGTTTATTACTTGCCGCCAAAAGAGATGGAGGAACAGTGGAGGCCAGCACATAAAGATAATGACAGATGACGAAGCACAAATTTCTGTAAATGGAAATCCAGGACATCGCAGTATCACATTCAGATGTTTTCTATGTAACTTATATGTTTTTGTTATAAAAGGTCTTTACTGGATGTTGATTTATTATCTCTACGCTTCGCCAAGCATGTGCGCATTAGAGAATTCTTTTTCGTGGGGGCTAAGTTGTCAACTATAATTTGAGAGCTAGAAAGTCGAAGAAGGGGTAACAAGATATTAGCGAAGCAGTGTCGCCATCATCTCACAGTGTTTTGAAGTACACACCCAATTTCATTTGTTTTAAGAAGTCATGGGTAATAAACTAATTGTCTCATCTGATGTCCTGCCAGTGTCAGATGTTTGAATGCTTGCGATTTCTGACCGTCATGAATGGAATTCGGTATGACGAACAGTAATGGCGTAGCGATACAGAGATGGTCTACTTTGCACTACAGCAAGAGTGAACATTCTTACAAGTTAAATCACAGAATCAAAATATTTGTAACAAATAGCACGTCAATCCAAATTTCAGATTGCGTATATAACAGAAGACAAAAATACAAAAATAAATATTTGCGCCATGTAGTCTGGTAGAAGTTTGCTGACGTTTCCGAGGTTCTTGCTACCTAAAATCATCAGGGCGATCGCCCAACATCCTAGAGGGCAGTAATCTCCATACTTTACGCCGTGAGAACATGAAATTCCATCAGAACAGTATTTTCGTCTTCGATTACATACCTGAATATTTCTGTCTTCTGGGTTGTTGCGCTGTGTAGTCTGGTCGATGTTTGCCAACGTTTCAGAGGTCATCCTGCCTCCGTCATCAGGGCGGTGAGTCTGAAGATTTCTGTCTTCTGGGTTGTTGCGCTGTGTAGTCTGGTCGATGTTTGCCAACGTTTCAGAGGTCATCCTGCCTCCGTCATCAGGGCGATGAATCATCTACCATACTACACAGCGCAACAACCCAGAAGACAGAAATCTTCATACTCACCGCTGTGAAAACCTCAAATCATACATCTATAAGTAGGATTTTGAATGAATAATTTTTAATTACGAGTACAACAATTCTGAGAGCACTGTTAAGGCTAGCAATAAAACGGAGGAGGTATAATTCGGCTAAAGGGGTTTCCTGCTAAGTATGGAGCACTTCGCTTATCAGATTATGTCACCATCATTACCACTCGTCTTTTTGTTCAGCAGACCAGCAACAGTTTTTAGTTTCTCTCGTAAAGTGTTCTTTTGTGCACACGTTCATTCGATTCAGTAGGACGATGACTATCTTCACGAACAAAAGCATCACATAATCCCAGAAATATAAGTGGCATAATTGCCTACGAATTACGCACTTGATTTATAGGAATCAACAAATATACACAATAAAAATCAAAGAAACTTCCTATGTATGTATGAAATGTCTGCATGTATTTACAATTTTCATTTGGACAACCCCCACTTTAATCAATTCGGAATACAGGATCTGATACTAAATGGACGAAAAGTTATAAAATATAATAAACCTACCATTTGAAGCTGAAGCTCTTCAAAAAATATATTATGAATTCAATCCGTACCGCAAAGCAAAAACTTGTTAAATGTTTACGGAAATAATCTTTGTTTATAGTGAAAAAATCTTACGAAACCCATAAATATAAAATGAATAGGCGTCGATTTTTAAAGTAGGTGGACACAGCCCTTAGTTATCATCGGGGTTTGAGGGGTTAAAGGTAGATTCACATACCATACATTCATATTACAGTTCTTTTACCGAACTCCACCACACCTCGAATCTTGGAAGTTGCTCGAAGTGTATGCACTCCTTATTTATTACTGTTACCCTCATAAGTAAAGTAAAGCGTCCCACTAACGCCACGTAGGCGCATTGGGGGAGTGGAAGTAAAGCTCCTACTCTTTCTTGACCTCGGCACTAGATGGGGTGAGTGGTCAGCAACACGCCCCGGCCGGCTTTACCCCCGGAAAAGGACCCCGGTGCCCATTGGATAGGACACTTTACTTTATTATGTTTATCACACAATTTCCTGATCATCGTTACGCTCCACTTTTACATACTGATTCGTCTTCGTAAAATAACAAAATCCTTAAGACAGTTACAATAATTTACATATATTTAAGGCCGTCCTTTGTATATTATTTTTCACTCATCTTTTGAAGTTAATTTTCTACTCGTTGCCCTGTCCATTCTCCCAGCATCCCTACGAACATGTCAAACGAGGGCCGTCACATTTACATAAAGATTCGAGTTACTCCAGCAGACCACTCATGTAATTGATTCAAGCTCTTGTTTCTCGTTTTCCTAATGGCAACTGAATGCAGCAAAGCCATTCTTTTCAGCTCATTGCGTATTCACTTGGCATCTTCGTCAGGCCATTGTTTCTACTTCAGTCTTGACTCCTCCCCCCTCATCAATATGGAACACTTTTTAAACTAAGCACTTTGATTGGCTGCTTGCGGTGTCGTTTGTTACTGCAGACAAGTTCTTGACCATCATTCCAACCTTGTCAACATCTCCAACTGTCATTCAGTCTCAAGAAATATTTATTATACATGGAGGTACAGGGCTCTGACAAGCTTCACCTCCCCAATCAACCATCTGATAGCCACTACACTCAGCTAGATAGTCAGACGCGGACTGTCCTCAAAATACGGTACCATCCTGCCCCTAGTGGAGACAGACTAACAAAAATGCTCAATTGGAATAGCGTATCATTATGGACGTTATAATGGATCAAAAGCGAGATGATAAGACGGACTGGGCAATTGTTCTTCTTTTTTTTCTTATTAATGATACTTTGTATAGAGTCTAATGGCTAAGTTATTGTACATACTGCTGTACAATTGGCCGGATTCATATCTATAGCGTGTCCTGACACCCCTAATAATGACCATACTCAGAGAGAGGTATTAATTAAAGTAATAATAACACCAATAATAATCCATGCTGTTTCTTTGTTGTTTCTTCCTGCATCCACTCACTTCTGTAACTTTTTATAATGTACACAGTGAGTGTTAAATGCTTTCGAATTGTTCGTTGCGCGTCCCAAACACGATTTTGAGGTCGTAAACATGTATTTTTTTAGTTCCTGGAGCTGTTTCAGTTTCAGGGTATCGTATTTAATAACAAAAATGTTCATAACAGTGATAATACTACAAATAATAACTTCGAGGCAATACGAAATAAAATATATTTGTAAGTAAAAATAATTTCTCCATTGTAATGCCTTTCACGAAATTAACATGGGATCAACATTTCAACATAAACAGAGTATACCTTGTTATAATGGCTGTTTTTGTTGGTGATGAAGTCCGATATTTATTCATGACAGTGGCCCCAGTACAAGGCTAAGTACGATTAAGTCCGCGTTGAGAATGGCCGACGGGCGGAAATAAGGAGTTATCTTGTTGAATGTCACACCGACCCCAGAGGCAAATCCAGACTTACGTTTGAGAACAGATCATCGGAAAAATGTTAATAAAACAGGCATAAAATTTAAACAGGATTGTTCATTATCCGAGCTTACATCCTTCTTATAGGGACATCTTTCTGCGGCTACCGTTATGATTTGATCGTTCGCGTGCATGGCCGCTTTCAAACACAAATTGAAAACATTGTATTAATGTTTCCATTCCAGAACAATAGAAATTATTAAGTGTAGAACTATAACTTTGTCATTTACTTTTCATGCCTGTCAAAAGTTGCGTCTTGTTTTAAAGGAAGAACAAACATGTTTACAGAATTTTAAAACAAAACATGCAATTTATACCAAAAAAAGATATATTCTGTTGTTGAATCTGCCTAAATTACGCATCGAGAAAGTGTGAGGTCTAACAGCTGCTAGGTTTTCGTCATCTCTTGGCATAACTTCTGTCCCTTTTATGTTTGAAAACATAAAAAATGACACTGCGCGCATTAAAGGCCACATAATAATAACTTTTACATGAGCGGGCGAGATGTCATTCGTCTTCTTCCGCTAAATTAGAAAATGATCCAAAAACATGCTTTTAAAAACCGATTGACCTTCACCCTTTCAACATAATCTTGACCTCTGGGGACTGCCTTCTTCGTCGTTACAATGTTGCCCTCTGCGTTATCATTTCTCTATCATCATAAACATTATAAGCCGAAATAATGATGGTGACATAACGTTGTCACAAATAATTTGTTTGCTGGCCCAACAAAATGTAAAAAAACCCGTTTTAACTGTTAGGTCAAGAGGTCGAAGCTTTTATGTCGCCCGAATTTTCTATTCATTAATCTAGTGTTGACGCCAATATAAAATGTAATACGAATGACTCCCTCCTTACACAAATAGGCCTATATGATTTCTGTAACCTCTTCTACAGTCCACGACTGTAATCTTGAGACTTGCTTGCAAGGAATGCACGGTCCGTAGCGTTAAAGGCAGACGCTATGTCTCCTCCTTCACCCCACTTTCTCACCCCGCAAGTCTCAAGATTACAGTCGTGGACTGTACTTAGAAATTTTAAATTACACATTAATTTGTTTCAGATTACCTCATTAAATTGATATTACGCCGTGTTTAACATGTTTTAAATCTTAACGTTGTTACCGTTTGTCAGCAACGGTAAAGTCGATGTTTCTGTTATCAATTACCTGATTTTTTAAGGAAAGCAGCGCAACTTAAATAACAAGTCTTTGAAATGGGACACGATAATGTTTGTCAAAGACACGCGTCTTCCATCAGTTTGAACCAACGTCGAGCAAGAGCACAATTGGATTTTAAGACAAGTCAGTTCCCTAAGATGAGAGATACGCAGGCCTACTTTTTTGCACAGGAAGTCGAAATGTACTGAAAGACCTCTGCCGCGTTAAATAATCCAAGGGAGGTTTAAAATGTGTGCAGTAGCGATGATATGAGGTCCACAGCGATGAACTTTATGTATTTGGAACATACACTAAATCGCGCACTTGCCATGTAGTCGGACCAACTAGCTCACACAGTGAAAGTGTATTAAAATTTAAATTGAAGTGTGGTTACTGGCTACAGTTAGCCATGAGGGATGACGCGACGATGAATGTTTCATGACCTTAGTAGCCGGCCTCAGGACGAGCCGTCTCTCCCAACCCCGTCTTTCCATCCAGGACAATGAAAGGGCATGGGGTCAGGAAGAGGGGGGAAATAGAATAAAATAGAATTCTAAGGCAAAAGAACGAGGTTGATGACCAAATATTTTACACGTGACTTTCAGAATAAAACATTAATACTGAGCAAATAATTAATTACAGTTATCGAACTGTCCTGGCAGTTGTAGACTAGGCTGTAGAATAAATTGTAGACTGGCATGTGGAAAGATTGTTACTTTCTCCGCCTCAGTGGGTAGCTCTTCCCTCCTTAACATTTATTTTTCAAAATACATACAATCTACTGTATTTTAAAACTGAGAAGTCACAGTTCCGGTCTAAATGTTTCGAAATAACTTAATAAAGGACGAGTAGCCGGTGGGTCCTTGGTACCACGAACCCAACGCTGATAACTGCTAATGCATCGGAGTCTGACAACGGATTATTTCTGTCGGTACCACAAATTAGTAACGGTGAGCTGGTACACGTCTTGATCCTGCTGTAAGTCGTCACTGCAGCATCATCATCATCATCTCGACATTCTCCTGTGGTTACAGCCAACCGAATGCTTTCCCAAGCAAAGTCTGGGACCACCACAGAGTCTGAAGCCACAGACTTACTTGGTTCCGGTAGATGACTACATCGGTTATTAATTGCAAGGCTATTTCTTTTTGCGTCTATTGTACAGCCTTTAACATGTTTACAACCAGTTTTGTTGAAGATGGTTGCTGTCAATAGACTAGCTTTTCACTGCTGCCAACATAGGATAGAGTTTGTAACAGCCCAAAGATCGCACATGATGTCAGTGGACGGTTTAATCCTTTCAACTCATATTGCCTGCCTAAATGACTAATAATGGGGTATTCCACTTAGAAATATGTATTATGGGTTTCTTTACTTTTCTAGAATAAACAGCTATTTCCTAGCTTTCATGTTAGTAACTCGCCTGATCAAATTAATGGGAGGGTAATTCTAAGTACGGTTTTAAACAGGTGAGGCACGGAAACGAAGCCCGTGTCCCACTGGATAAGAGGCTGGGTGGGCCCAAGATCCGGTTTGGAAGCAGAGGCAAGAACAAAAATCTTTCGCCCCCGATTCGAACCCCTATACTGATAGATACCGTGGTTCATCCAACCAGACACACCTCATTTAAAAAGGTTGTAGTCAGCAGTTTGCTTTGAACATTTTACTCTTGGTGTGCGAAAAGTATTTATTAAATGGTAGGATGCTGAGAATCTTGTGTCTGATGTTACAACCCATTGTCGCTGATTACATGTCTTAATTACTTATCAAATTATCTGAGTCGTTATGTATTAAAACAGCTGATTATAAAAAGCTCATGTATAAACAGTGACTTCTAACCTCACTGACTTCATAGAATGAATAAAGCTGCCTGTACTGGTTCAATGACCCAGTGTCAGTATCTGAGGTTCGCTTGTGGAGTGACAGAGCCACAAAACATTTCAAGTAACACGAAAAATAATTTTCAAAATGGATTCAGTGAGCAGAAAATGTAATAATTCTGAATACGTGAATTACCGTTTGAAGTATATCAAGTATAAAGCACTGACGATTAATAAATTATAGGCTTAATTGATGTAAAATTAATAATTTTCAATAAATAAAAATTATTGGGCTACAGAACTTTTGATCCTTGAAAAATATTATATTACTGTTTGTGGTCACCGCATTTCCAAAATTTACACACAAACACGTTACATTCCGTACCTGACGCTTTCTGTTCTAAGAAACTACACACACACACACACACACACACACACACACACACACACACAGTTTATCCTTTGTGAAAAGGAAGCCATCTACAGCCACTTACAAAGCACAAAACTGACCTCAGCAAGCACTACTGAACTTATGTGTCATTTAATCCAAGCGTTTACGTGGCGTTTTATTACAGAGTTGTCTCATTTTGTTTCTCAAATATGGTGGTATTCCGTATTACGAGCTTATTCCATATATACTGCCCTTCGTCCAGTGAATTTTAATCACACTGCCCACAGACATATAGATTACGATAAGAAAAAGCTATTAAAAATTATGCTAACCTGATGAGAAGAAGCAAAACAGGTCAAGTTCATGACAGCTCAGTAGGGGTGTCGCGGAGTTCAGCGGGGTTCCAACATGGGGCCCCCTCTGCGGGCTGCACTAGACCACAGAGACTTCGTGCTCTGCAGAAACAAAGAGAAGCCGATAACTAGTAAGCAGATAGGTATAATGGAAACAAAAAGAAATCCTTGTCTCAGCAGGACGTCTTTGAAAACCGGGGACTGTGCTTCGTGTTTGAGGCTACACTGTAAATTAAAAAGAAAGAACAAGGGTTTTTTTCTTTTCCGGTTTTTTTCTTATCTTCTCCTTCTACCCCGAGCTCCTGAAAGTAGGTTATTATTTCAACTCAACATATAGCACACAGAAATTATTAAATTCAACCGAAATACTGGCAGAACTTCAAAGGCGAGATGTCAGGTGTTTACGGCGACTAGCAGAAAAATTACAATCTTTTGCTATGAGACGTCTTGTGTACTGGCCTCCAACTCCTGATGATGGAGGCAGTAAGACCTATGAAACCTCGATCAATATCTAACAGACTACACGGTGCTACATCCTAGAGGACAGCCACCTTCAGAACATACAAAGGTTTATAAAATGAATAATTAATTTTTTTGTTGTCATTGATGATTACATCTAGACCTGAAAATGAAAAAAATAACAAAAAACTAAAAAAATTGCATAATTAAAGCTTAATAATTTGTACCTTCGTCAGCATAGTAAAGGGGATCACTTAGGGGACATGAGCTAAGTTGGACACACAGGAGGCATGGAACTGATGCGAAATTCGCAAAGAACTTTTATCGGGAAATCTTACGCTGAGTTCAAGTGAGAATTCAACTAAAATGGATCTTAAGGAAACAGAATATCAGAATGTTGATAAAATGGCTTCTTGTGACCAAGTATAAGTACCAGTGGCGTGCTCTTATACAAACGATTATGAAACCCTGACTTCTAGAATCGGCGAGGAATGTGATCAGCCGAGCGACTGTTAGCTTCTCAAAAAGGCTTCTGCTACATGAAGTTGGTTATTTTAATGTGATGTAGATAAGTTACATAATTTTTAACTATAGCTGACGGGGTGTGGAACTGTCCAGAAATATCAGATATCGTCATTAACACAAACAAGGCAACAACTTAAAAAATTAAACAAACAGGCTTACGTTACTTTTATACGAACTCGGTGCCGTGAGTGAGTCCTACTCGTGGGATCCACATTTGTTGTTATCCATACCGCAACCACTAAGAACAGTACAGATGATTACTGAGAATTAAACGAGAAGGACAATTACAAACAAAATTCTCGAAGAGTTACTTCCATAAAGATATCATTCCTTTGCGTCGTAACGTGGCTTGTTTAATAATTTTAAGTAAAAATATGTTTTTCGCTTATTTAAGTTTGTTTGCTGTTTAGTTACTGAAAAGAGTGTTTTTCCTTTCTCACTAACACCACATAAATTCTTGGATAACGCAAAAAACAATATGTATTAATTACGTTATATCAGGGGTAGACAAAAACAAAGTTTTGTGCTAGAGATTATTCGACGTGAGGTTAATGAACTCAATAAAAATAAAGTATGCATTGAAATTAATCCTTTTTGAGCAGCTGAAGTCGCTCAGTTGACAAAGAAATTCCCAGCCCTTTATGAAACCCGAAAGTTAATTACCGTTTTAAGAAGAACCTCACACTGTATCCAAACAGAGCCAATGAATACAGTCCATCCGTTACGTTGTGTAGAATCACTACATAAGTGTGACTGAAATAACCGATATGTGAGTAGTGACAGACAGAGTTATCACCAGCAATCTTGATGATACGTAGTCCTCATCTGCAAGCAGTCAGCCTTGATATGACTGCACATACCCCCCTTTTCGAACCACTCTTGGCCACCAATCACATCATTATATTATAATTCATTATGAGACCATAATTATCGATAATCTACTAGTAGAAATTCAACGAGTCTATAAATCTGACACGATTCTAACACTAATTTAGACTGTTAACATATTTTATATTTCAATTTTTGAAAAAGCCGTTCGTAATAATTATATACTAAAATAACTAACAACTTCCCCCAGTGTAAATCGTAATTAGCATTAACATTGATGATTATATATAGAACCATACTCGATCACAAAATTAGCTGTTTTATTATATCATTAAGCATGTAAGAAATGGACTATAGATCATGCTGGCCAGTGACGGATGTGTGTTGTGTAAGAATTATTAATGATAGATTACTATCACGTGACTAATTATCTGTTGTTTCAAATACGGATAAATTTATGGCCTTCAGTCTGCCGACTCTGTCCTGTATGTTAAAAGTTATAAATGTTCAAAGTTCAGACAATTTATTTATTTAATTCATGTAGAATGTGATACATTTAAATCGCGTACGTATCATGATTCCATGCTTCAGGCAAGATGCTTACAACTGATATTTGTAAGTATAAAATACTTTTCACGACATTTGAAGCTGAAACATTTCCTTTAACCCTTCTGAAGGCGAAGTTCATTTAAATAATATTTAAGTACTTAATCCTTACCGTACGTAAACACAACTCATCACCATCACACATATCAACTGATTAACCCTGTTACAGGAATTCGTCGTTAATGATCCTGAAAATCACGCGAAACCCCAATTTACACTCAATATCCAGAGCACAGGATTATTTATTGTTGAAGTAGGTGGTACCATGAGGACAAGGACGAAGATGGTTCTTTAACAGTTGTTTTTTTCTACATTAAGCCACCTTACAAGGCTGGTAGCTCGAGAAGATTTTATTACACTTCGTCGCCGTGAAAACTTCAGATCACACAGGTGGTACATATAGTTACCAAGGGGTTTTAAAGGATAAAATAAGAAACCTAGCAACCAATCATTTTTCTTCATATCAGAGATGTGGAAGGAAACATAAACAAGTACAAGAACTTCATAAATTAAAGCATTATGATGGCGGCTTCACTGATATACCCATAATTAAAGAGCGTACACGCACGTGTATATAGCACACATGCTAAAACACTGTGCACTTTATAATTGTAAGGCAATGCTAGCATAAAGCAATTCCTTGCTTATACAAGTTAATTTTAGCTTTCAGCAACTACAGCCCACGTTTAAAACCTTTATCTCTGCAGAGAAACTTCATTACATTCTAGGTCCTTCCACGTTCATACAGTATCATTGACTTTTGTCACAGGATTAATTAATCACGCATGTAATAACAGCGCTAGATGCCCTCTGTACAGTTTCTAGATTAAAGAACACACACACACAGCACACGGAAATGCCAGTTGCAGTGGCGGAATGTCATATAACAATGAATTGGTGTCCTTATATTATAACGAAAATACGAAATGACAATTTTTTATTTTCCGTAGTAAGTCTATACTCCGAAAGTTTGGGAGTCTTAAACTTTACGCGGTTGGGTTCTTAAATTGTTGTTGTTATTAGCGGTTAGCCACACGCTACTGACACGCCTGCTTTAAAAACTCCATTCATATTAGACATGAAGCCTCTACTCTTTAAATTATTTCCGCTCTTAACAAACATGACGCTACTGAAAATGCTATATCATTCAGTGAGGGCAGTTAGGTAATTCTGTAACAGTAACTTGATTTACAAATATGTGGGTCTACAGTTTATTCAGTTATTGTAATGGGCCTAAATAACGGTAATAAAATTAATAAGGTTAATAATAATGTATTTCTTATTATATTGTCATAATAAATATGAATATTTGATTGGCGTTTAATTTGTATGCTAGGATTGTGTCGTTCGAATTTCGGCCATCGTCTGTCTAGCAGACTCGAATTATCGGTCCCTTAAGACGATGTTGCTATAAGATAGCCATCCGATTTCCTTCGACATGTAACTGAAATTATGATTAAAAAGTTTATTACCGTATTTACAAGTGCCACCACCAGACCTATCAAGAGCCAGTTAAATCCACTGAAAGTCTCTCTCCAAGTCTAATGTTTCGTAACATAAATTATTTATTTATAGTTTATTTAACGATGCTTTTTCAGTAGCCCACACTACATAGCGCCGAATGAGAAAACGATAGTTAATAATGAATTGGAAAAATGTGGAAGGAAGCGGTCGTAATGCGTGCTTATATATCATATATTTAAAATGATTGTGCCATTAATATTACCAACAGCTCGTTCAAACTCGCGAAGAATGTCTTTGAAGAGACGTGACACACCGAGAGAACATTACATGACAGTTAGCTTCTGAAATGTTGCATTGTGTAGTGTGGTAGATACTGGTCGACGTTTCAGATGCTTTTACTATCTCCGTCATCAGAGTGATATCTACCAGACTACAAGGTACAACATAATAAAAACCATCTTCTGAGTTGTCGCCGTGAGAACCTGAAATCTCAACGACACAGCACCAACTTATTATGTACCGCTAAGTTATGTGAAATATTCTGTAAGAGAATAAAACGTTAATTTCGTCGCTTTAGCTCTTGTCAGCAGTAAACATGAATTCAAGTGAAATAAAAATCAGAACTGAAGACGCCACAGAGCAAATTACAGCCATTAGGCCTATATCGTTTGTTGTAACTATCTACACAACGTGTTATCAGTTAACACTAATTATATGCTGAGCTTAATTGGGTGCATGTTTCGACAACAAAGTGTTATCATGTGACATAGCCTTATCTTTAACTAATGTCCTGCGCCAAGTTGTCAACTGCTAACGCATTGTGCAGATAGTTACAACAAATAATATAATTTAAATAAA
>NW_019059805.1:365828-376834 GCF_000696155.1 Zootermopsis nevadensis
TGCTCAGTTTGATTCATTACAGTGAGCAAATGTGGTAGCAAGAACAGAAGAGTTCCCACAAGATCTTTCGCACAAAATTCCTCACTGCCCAATCGAATATCAAACAGGATTCGCGATGTGGGAGAATTATTTGAAGGGGGAGTTGTTATCTAGACACGAAATCAGAATCCAGACACATCGTTAAACATATTTTGAATGTTAGCGGAATGTACGTACTTGATCGGCATGTGGTCATGTTTTGGGAAGTATCGTTATCTGCACACACACCAGGTAATTTAAACAGTAGAAATGAAACATGCCAAGAGCTACTATACATTGTAATTGATTACAAGGCTTACGTGGCGGAATATAAGAACTGTTCAAAAAATATTTACTTCTTCAAGTACATGAGACGTTTCTCTACTTGGTCTTCAATCATTATCGCATTTAGGATGGAAACAGTAAGCTCCTCTGAAACGTCGGTCAATTTCTCCAGGCTGTACGGCAAAATATCCAGATGTTTACCATCCTCATGTTCGCCGCCGTGAAAACATCAAATCTTACTCATAACATAAATTCTTTCGCATAGACGTAAGGATGTCCATAAATTCTTATGCTTGTGGCAGAATACACGATCCAGCAAAGATTATTTATACACATAAATTATATACGAAGTATGAGAAACATACAGGTACTGTCAAACGAACGCGCAAGAATTCCAATACAAAGTAAGCCCTCAGTGAATAATCGAAGCTGCTGGAATACAAAAGACACAGACATTAAAGGCATAATCGATTTTACTCAATTCTCACAAAGCAACACAAAAAAGACTACGAATCGAGTGGTTAGAAGAAATTCATGAACAAGTGAATTAATGCGTTCACGACAAACAGGTGACCATGTTCAGCCCTCAAGTTAAGTGCCTAGACCCCTTGCTGCATTCTCCACAGACGTGGAAATATTGTACGGCAAACCTTCTCACACAGAAGTCGACTGTGTGATTCGACTCGACAAACTGCTTAATCACCCTTACATACACTCTGCACTCTCATCCATTCATCCATCTTATAACTTAAGTCGTTTACCTTTAAAATTCGTTATATATTCCGACAAAGGCCAGCGGTTATCAAAATGAGAGCGCTGCTGTCT
This sequence comes from Zootermopsis nevadensis, assembly GCF_000696155.1. The sequence continues at coordinate 366,957 of NW_019059805.1, forward strand.
GGCTAATGAATAGAACGGTAAGGTCGGTCGCTAGTTCCGTTTCTCTCCACATAATCATTCGCCTTGGTTAGGATATACCTCCCTCTCGCATTTCTTAGCTCAGCAATAAAACATGTTTATGTAATGAAATTCCTATTCAGGCGCGTGGACCACACACTTTGCATGACTTCCAGCTTTACTCAACAATAAAGAGCAACACATTTGAGACAAATGACAATGTTCGTAGCGAGATTCGAAACTGCGTTCCCAGTTCCAGGGGACCGTAAAAACCGGCTAACACATTCAATTGTTCTTTCATACCCACACACATACATGGGACACAACCAATTCGCCGCAAAATACCCTAATCGGATTCCCCTTTCACTCCCTTGCCAGTTCTTCCAATCCATAAAATCACTTCTAAGTAATTGTAACATTCCTTAAGAGAACAGAACACAGTGTCTTAGCGACCCGTTAGTAGGAATAAAATTACAGTGCTTTTACAGTAATGTAGTCATTATAGTCAAACATGAAACGCCCGAGTCTCATCCATATGGTACAATTCACTGACCTACTACCCCTGAAGCAGCTTTCCTGCCTACATGACTTCGAAAGATGTTGCAATTCAGGAAAACAATTATCGAATTATATACCAGGGATGATGTTATCTTGTGTCTTTCTCCATGATTGCTACCATATAAGGCGCTGGAGGAGTGGGAGTATAATGGCTGCTATACGCGCGCTCTTTATTTAAGAAAGTGCCGCTTTTAGACGGCTTGCGACACAAAACGGATCACCCAATCCTGTTCGGCAGTGGCTAGGGGTATTTTATTTTCCTTAATTTGAATAATCATTTATTAATAACAACCACTTGAGTCACTCAACAGCGAAAACTACACTGTTCACAACTTTCCCCAATCCACATACACACACACACACACACACACACACACATATGTGTAAGTAAAGTAAAGTAAAGTTTGTTCCACTACACGCCATGCAGGCGCTTGGGGGGAGTGGAGGTATAATGCACCGATATGTTGGTCATTTGTTTCTTTAAATTTTAAATCCCAGAAAAGAATACGTGCGTCACAAGGCTAAATCGTCTATGTATACGTATCGGCAAACAACCTGGCGTGTTGGTGACGTTACAATTCTAGAAACTCCATTGAGATTATATTAGTCCTTTAAAACGCTTTTGCCTTGGACTCGACTGCACGGTTTTGAACTGCTATCCAGAACGGAAAGATTACAAATATTTTCAGCATTGCGTGGCCTGGGACTTGCACCTCAACCGTTAAGAGTCACTTATGAGTCAAATAGTTTGCCTGTATCTGTAATTTCATATCAATTCAATATATTCTTAATATTAATATTAATAGTAGTAGTTGTTGTTGTTGTAGCAGCAGCAGCAGGAAAAAAACAAGAAATATGCAGAATGCTAGTAAGAAAAGTTTATGAAAAGTGACCGCTCAGAACAATGACACTGAGGTGTATAAAAATGGAAATTTCTAAAGATCTGGTCTTATCAATGGCCGGTTTGTAGGCAGTATTTGGTGATTTTACAATAATATATAAAAATGCTATCTAATCATCAACAAATTCACAGATCATTATCACACTTTTGTCACCGGAGACAGTCTATGACAAAAAAATATGGCCTAGTAATTTTTTCCGTGGCTTGTCGAGACCATACATAACAATATTATAATAAAGATAATTATGCCCTGATGACGGAGGTAGTATGACCTCAGAAACGTTGGTAAACATCGACCAGACTACACAGCGCAACAACCCAGAAGACAGAAATCTTCATACTCATCGCCCTGATGACGGAGGCAGTATGACCTCAGAAACGTTGGTAAACATCGACCATACTACACAGCGCAACAGCCCAGAAGACAGAAATCTTCATACTCACTGCTGTGAAAACCTCAAATCTTACAAGCAAAGCAGTGGTTTCGGCGCAGTTCACAGGTTTTTGGTTTTCATGTCCTGTGTAGTTAACGATTTGAAATGTTGCGAGGTGAAACTGTACATTCCAGTCCCTAAAGTGCCTTTAGTTATTCACATTACTGATGGGCACTTGCCACCTTCCTCCAAATTGCCCATCGCGGGGCGGGCAGTGCCTTCGCATTACAATATTACGTCATTATCATATTTCTTCAGCGTGGAGAGTAGGTCTACCAACTGGCCGACATACGGAGTGGTTACGAACGTGTAACTATTTCCACATGGGATTCTTTAAGGATGTTTTGGAATTTATGGTGTGTCAAGAATGAGGTCATTTACGTCAGACCTCTTTAACGTAAAACTACGATAGCCCGTTCCATTATACAGCTTAATTTGAGTGGGAAGGTTATAATTTACACACGAATCTGATACTCACCCACGTTCTATGCGACATTGTAAAATTAGCTTCATGGTCTCCTGACTTCCAGTCACCTGTTTCTCACCCGGTTATTTTACATGACATTCATCATTTCGTTTGTGTTACATGATCCGTAGGATGTAATTACGAAATTATGATATCTGTATAAAGTCTAGCTTGGAAATTGCAAAATTTTACACGTTCTATTTCACGTTTATTTTTACAAACAGCTGTTCGAGAGACCATAATATTATTTCCGCACGGCTTCTTTATGGATAGACCTATTACAGCTTATGGGACTATACATAAATAAAGGAATTAAGATGCTAAGTAAGCTGATAAGGGCAGAACCAAGTTAATGTAACAATAATTACAACAAAAATTCTGACGTTACTGTGCTCCAAATCTATGACTTGTCCAAATGGCCGAGTTTCGAATACAAATTCAAAAGTCTATTAATTTGTACATGTCCCAACATTCTGTAAAAATTACCATCAGAGTAATCTCGAGTTTAGTCTCTTGATGTCAGAATATTTGTACTTTAACCCCTTAAAGCTCAGTGGTTAAGTGTATGTGCCACCTGATTTGACAGTTTGTAACCCTGCATTTTGTCCATAAATTATATTTATGGTTTTTGAACGATTTTTAAAGTAAACGAAATCATTTCCTTAAGCAGATCTAACCAACTGATCTTTAAAATTGAGACGCGGAAGCTGATCGCTCTTGACGAGGCAGCAATTACCTCTGAAACGTCAGTAAACATCTACCAGACTTCATGATGCAACAACCTGAAGGCAGCCATCTTCAATATCATACCAGTTGACAACGACAAATAGGAATAATCACGTTTTCCTTTTGGCCGCCCACCGTTCCACCATCTCCCGACACAATATTTTTATCCCCCCGGGCAAATCTTGCTTCTTAAAGTTGGCCCTTTTTATTGCTTCAAAAAGCGAAACAGAAACGAACTTAAAGAAGGCAATGACCGTTATGCGACCTAGCCGCATTCCATTACATCCACATTGTCGTCTGCCTGACACCCGCTGCCGCCATCATTACAATCGTCATCATCACACTCTTTGTTGCTATTTTGTTTAATTGAAATACCAAGGCAGAAGAGACCCAGTGCGATTGGTACTGTTACAAGAAGTAAGACCATTAATGGTGAGTGATGACGAGTAATTCATGCGACAGCCAACACAACACACTATTTAGAATGAACTAACTAACTAATTCCATTTTCACTAGCCATCATCAATTTTATAAACACTCTTTAATAACTACGATATTTTATAGACCTGCAGGTCATTAAATAATCAATCAGGTACTCTATCTGTTTAATAATCAAGTGCTCGTTACTAGCTTGGTTGGTTGGTTGGTTGGTTGGTTGGTGGTCATTTGTTGTTTAAGAATTTTTTACCTTATGGGATAAAACATCATTATGTGCTTACTGCTTTCTTTTGGTCTCCTTATGTCTTACTGATAACATAGGCTTTTTGCAGTTCATTTTTGTATAATGAAACAAATATCTTCATTGCCATACTCTATTAATACATTCACTTGAATTTCCAGAAAACAGTCCAATCCTCCATCTCCAGAAACTGTTAATGATATTGAATAATAAAGGAATTTAGCTTTTAAGTAAATAAATTCAAATTCGACATCTGATTATGGAATTCTTGCAATGTTAATTTGAGCATATTATGAACTGCACATTCATTTCTAATTGCTAATATTCGACGTGAAAATTCGGTGGGGTACAGGCATAAGTTAACCACGCAGATTATCTCCATTTAACTAATAATTTAAAATTTCCATCGCCCATACTTATCACAATTTTACAGTAAATTACTTAGAGTAAAGTAACGAAATTTAGGCTGATGCACACAGATTGTCATGGCAAGTGATTTCATCAGAAAGAGGGACAGAATTAATGGCTACTCCAACAGTCGGATGGTTTCCGAAACACAGTGAAATGAAATGTGTAGTTTTCCCTACGCCTACTTTAAAACGCATCTCTTCTGGAGCCTGCTTCATGGTGAAAGTACTCCTGCTGATTAACAGGCCTTAGTAAACAGTTGTTTGTTTCTACGCTGCACTGCATTTAAAGTCATTATATTACTTCAAATGTAACAACAAAGACTTTCTTTAAACCATGTTTCTCATATTAAATGGAACGTTTCAGAAATGAGAAATTCTCTTGACCACTTCAAACATGATACATGAGTGAACACGCATGATAATGCAGGGGGGGAAACCGAATAACTCTGAAAAATCTGTCACAGTGCCATTTGTCCATTACAAATTCCACACGAACTGCCCTGGGCGTTAACCCGGGCCTCCGTGGAAAGAATACGGCGACTAGCCCCGTGTACGCTATAGTGCCCTTCCCCCCTCATTTTTAATGAAAACTCCATTTAATAATCTATCATAGTCACACATTATTTCAAAAATGTCTTCACATAATTATCACGCATTTCTTAAAGGAACATCGCCACGGAAACAGTCCAAGACAGTCTCATCACTGTTACAATACATTCACTGATTTTACTGCTACGCTCTGTTCAAGATGTGTAAGGACAGGCGATTGACATGCGTAGTTCACAGTCCCACGACGGCGCTTTAATCTGAGCCCGTGTCAGAACATGGCGCGAACCGACGTCACAGCTGCTTTCCCGTCTTTCGAGCAAAAGACAAGCAAATTTAACTGTCAGAGGTCTGATGCATGCATGCACACACATTCTGGAGTAGAGCATAATCTCATACCACAACAACCACCACTGCATGCCCTTCAGAAATCAAAATGCAATTTATCGTATTCTGACACGTCTCTGAAGCACCTGATAAATTCGCAATTTCTGCAACTAATACTAATCACTTACGGCTTTCAGAATACATTCCTCACTTACACAACATTCTATTATGACTTATATTTTGTGGATTCATGTTTAGAAAAGCGTGTCTCATCTTCAAACCATCAATTTTTCTTACTTTAAATTTACATTTATATTAAAATTATATTCAACTCGATTTATAAAATAATGGCACACTTAACAACTAATACACAAATATAATGAAATGAATATGGCACACACATGTCGAAACATATAGCCACATAAAACCACTTAGACGATAATAAAGTGCTGGGAAGATGGAAAAAATATAAACATTGAATGACGACGGTAATGGCACACAACGAGAATGCTCCAGTAGGCGTTTATTTTCCTGTGAGTCCTTGATTTTTACGTTTTAAGTCTTTTCTCATCAATCGCAAGGCGACAGTAAGATAAGGAGAATTACAGTCTCACTGTCTATACATTCTGCGTCATATTATGAAAGTCAAATTATCGTCTACAATCATGTTACTTTGTTCATGTCCCAGACCAACGCTTAATGTTACAGCGAACGTATTACACATTGTTACATCGTTCACTTACATTCCGACATCGACAATATGACGCTAGAACATTTTTTGCAAGTGCCGCGCCATTAGGAGGACGTAAGCAACATTTGATTGCTGTTATTGTGTACGTGTGTGTGTGTATGTATGTGTGTGTGTGTGTGTGTGTGTGTGTGTGTGTGTGTGTGGAGTATAAAGGAGACGCGACAGAAAGCCATGCTGTATTTTAACATCACAGATATATACATGTATTAACATCTATACAGATGGTTAGTTTAGTTTCTTGTCCCCTGCTGTGATTGGTTGGATCGCCCGTAGGGCATGACGGGAACAGACGCTCGCAAAGGACGATGGAGACAGTCAGTCCTTGGTGCTGACAGTTGAATAACAAAAGCCGTGACCGAATACCAAATAAGTCAGCAGTAGCGTATAAGCAGCGTATCAGCATATCTACCGTATTAGCTGAGGAAATGTTAGCACTGCAGCGAGTTTCTATTGCGTGCAGACTACTTTTTTTAAAAAAATTGTCGCGTTACGGCAAATAGAAAGAATTTTCTACTCATTCTGAAATTACTAAACGTGCAATTCTTAGCCACGTCTTATCCCGCAAATTTCATGACTGAAAGTGGCCGTTCTTTGCAGCCGTCACCAAATTGCATGATTCAAGGTCAATTTTGCCAAAAGACATGGTAATCCAAAAACACTGACTTTGTATGGCTTCGGATTACGGGGACGAGCCACGTCGAATTTTGAAGGTTATCCGACGTTTCGGCAGACATTGCATTTAGCACCTTCAGGATGGCAGGGAAAAAATACGACTACATAAACATTCAGTTTAATTTAAAGTTCATGTAGTCGATTTTTTATCCACTTTTCTTCACATAATGTCACTGACCGCGAATGCCACAGATTGCGTTCTGTACGTCTCTGAATTCTTTCTTTCGTTCTTTCAGACATAACTCTTGTGCAGAGCTACAGAAGATATCTTACACGCAATGTAACGCCTTTGTGATGGCGCAAGCAACCAACTGTACGTCGCTCCAATCTGTCACCCGGCACACTCAGTCACTGTCATCCCAAACCTGTTTGTATGACACGCTGCTAATATAACAGAATAACAGCTGCTGGTCTGCTTCCAAACAAAAACTGTTTACTATCTTATACCGGAATTAAAGTCTAGACTTTATTTGTATTTGTTATTATAAATTCTTACACAAATGGCTTCAGACCATGTGGTGATAAAAACCGACAACTTCCTTTAAACATGGCGAGATTTCAGTTTCATGGTTGTGGCGACAAAATCCTTACACTCAGAGAAGACCATTTCAGTCAACATAACCTTACTTCACACTACACACTGAGACTGTATCAACTGCTCCCGCTAACGGGACCAGTATCCATCCCGAAGACGATACGGGAGTGAACAGAGAGCAGCAAGGGAAAACCGAAGGATTCGGAGAAAAATGTGTCCCAGTGCCACTTATCCAACCACAAATCCCACAAGGACTTTCATAGGAACGAACCCGGGCCTCCATAATGAGAAGTCGGCCGCTAACCGCATGGGCTATATAGCACGGCCCATCGCAAAAGTATTGATTCCTCATACTACTTGGGTAAAGTTATCGAGAAGCATCTGAAATACAGAGAAGACAATAACATGCAAAGGGCTAAATTAAAATACGTCTATAGATGGCAGTCGAATGGATAATAAGAATGAGAATTTCATTAATTATTTGGAAAAGTTTATCTTCTGATATAGCCAGCCTCTTCTCTTCTAGGCGAAAATAAATTTGCACCAGTGAGCTTTGTTCATATAATTGTCGTGCAGTTTGAGATTTCGAAGTTATGCAAAGGGTAACGGTTTAGGAAGACTGCCAACTTCGCATGAGCAGGGTACGTACGTATATATAACTCTTAGGTTTATGTGTTTAATGCTGACAGTGACATATTACCCTATGCCGCTATTACTCTTACTTCGAAGGCTATTGACTGACGTACTTGATTTCTTTGTAGCTTGAAAGTACTTGAGGTTGAAAAGCTCCTCGTACATTCCACTTTAAACAGAAATGGCTTTTAGTAAACTTGTATGCTTTTTTATTGTATTCTAAAGAGACCCTTGTGTGACGCAACCCAACATACTTAACTGCAGAGCGGGTTGACATTCAACAAGTGTGCTCTTCGTTGCTTTTACTTCCTTGGAAAATGTCACCCCATCCCCTTTTCCCCTCACTATTTCCTGACGACACACACGAAAAAACGTGATATAAAAAGCAAGGGGAAAGAAAATAACGAGGGTGGATTGAGTCCCTGGGGACCGATTCTTAGCTAGAAAGCGAGAGACAGGGAAAGCATGTTTATCCTGAGGGGACACTTCACTGCATCCAGTCCATAGTCGTCTTTCAATGTCACAAAAAAAAAGACAGTCCCTCCCCTCATGGCGCGCGGTAATTGCCACAATAGCCCTCACTGTATACCATTGTTAGGTTTTAAAAGGTGAAAAATCTCTTGTGCCCCCTGGGATTTATTCATTTATATCGGAACGGTAAGACTCTTTTACCTTTTAGATTACATGAGACAATCACCATCACTAAGAGACGTGATATAAAGATGGTACACCAGACACATAATGACAGAGCGAGGCGCGCTCTTGTCTAGTTGGACTTGTTCATAAAAATGAAAGCTATATTCAGCCTATTGATTTTTGACAGAAAGAGGAGTCTAATTATTTCTGGAATTTCAAAGCTAGGCAATAGGTCTTCGTTCGTACGTACTTGCAGGAAACAGCTCCGAGTCAATGAACACTGCTGACAGTAAATACTTCTAAAATTTTAATATTTGCAAGCATTGCGTATAACTCATATACAACGCACAATCATGAATCGGTTTCCTCCAAAAACAGAGTTTAAATAAATTAGAACAACGTTAAGTAAGTATAATTATCAGTAAACAAGAATTTACTTTCTTTGTATCAAATTTTGGACTCGAAATAATAAAACGATTCTTTGTAATAAAATGGGTTTTATTTCTAAGGTTCGATTGCGTATTATATTATTCTACTACTTACATTACTAATTTATGTAAATCATACGCAAAGTGTAGCTACCAAATAAATGTTACATTGTAACGGAGACTCCCCCCAATTAATTTCACGATAATTATCATGAAAAATATGTTTACATATTTTTTCAGTCTCATCGAACCGACAGACAAATGAATAATTCATAGAATATATTCATCATAAAATATTATAAATAAATAAACACAAAAACATGGGTCATCTTATTGTTCTATTTAAATGCGTGATTTGATGGGTTGCAATCTAAATGTTTGTCTTTGTTTTTGTTACAGGTAAGTTACGTTATTGGATCGCTATTTCACTCCATAAGTTTGTGACATCACTTGGTGAGTGTATAAAATGACACGTAATAGACATAAAAAAAGGCCCGCTTACAGTCTAAGAGGTGTATGGTTTTGGTTCGATCAAATTCTGGTATGTCTGTCCGCATTTCGCTGTGTTACCACAATTTCTGCCAGACTACACGGCGCTACAAGCCAGAAGACAACCAGCTTTAAATTTTAGCCAGTTTACCACAGAGCTTAATTTCTTTTTTACAAGGCAGAAGAATGGAATGATAAGGAATGCAGCACGCTAGAAAATTCTTAGAACAGAACGCAGAATTATAGCGGACAGGGTGGGGTTGACGAAGTTCCTTCGGTTCCCACAACGGTTGACACAGCGGCCCCCGAGTGGCCGAGTGCGCGTCGTTTTGTCGAGTCACCGTGTTGCCGTTCACTAACTACACAATGACGCGGTGTGTATGAAGACGAGCTGGTTGAGGCGTCATCACAGTTTTGGCCATATCATCCTCCCCAATAGGCGTCATAATGAGCTAGAGCTGACATGTGGACCTAGAGTGATCACCAGGTACAACCACGGCATCAAAAAACTTGAAACTTAATCCTCGATATTTCTTCCATCTTGTAAGATTTGAGGTTTTCACAGCGGTGAGTATGAAGATTTCTGTCTTCTGGGTTGTTGCGTTGCGTAGTCTGGTCGATGTTAACCAACGTATCAGAGGTCATACTGCCTCCATCATCAGAGTATGAAGATTTCCGTCTTCTGGGTTG
>NW_019059805.1:378159-388293 GCF_000696155.1 Zootermopsis nevadensis
AAGATTTCTGTCTTCTGGGTTGTTGCGCTGTGTAGTCTTGTCGATGTTAACCAACGTTTCAGAGGTCCTACTGCCTCCGTCATCAGGGCGAGGAAGCAGTATGACCTCTGAAACGTTGGTGGAAATCTACCAGACTACACAGCGCAACAACCCAGAAGACAGAAATCTTAATTCACCTATCTTATTTGTTTGTACAATTTAAAGTCGCGAGTGAGTACAGAAATTGGTTCTGTGTTGGGACGAAGGTGGAATGCGAATTTAAAGAAATATGTTTAAGCCGTGACGGAATAAAACAGCGAGAAAACTAGTCAGCATTACTCCGGACAATTAAAATAAAATCACTTCGTCCATAATGGAACAACCTTACCAAATATTCAATTACCATTCAATGTTCCCCTAACTTTACGCGAATTACTTTGATATTTGAAAAAATTTTAACGTCATCATAACGTTTCAAAATAAAGCAGATCATCAATCTTCAACTCATTGTCCACCTTCAAAGTTATACGTTAAACTATAACAAGGCCTCTCACTCACACATGAAGACCCACTTGTCAATATAGACGTAACAAGTCTCATGATTTAGAAAATGCAGGGATGAAATCTTTCGTCGCATTTCTCATATCAAAGAGGTCTATTATGTTATATCGGTGCTCTAATAAGAAGAAATAAATCTGAATTTATATCTACTGCCTTAGAGATACAATTTCACAGCTTAGTAGTAATTTAAAAACTTAAAATTCTTGGTAATCTCTTCACCGAAAAATAGCGTTAAGACAAAATAGTAACCACACAAAATTCCTAGGCATTTTCATAGCTTGGAACGTTAATAATGTTCTCCTGTCATCATCACACAAGAGTCTGGGACCTTAAAACATTAGTTTTTCTGCTATCAATTTCGCACGACAGCCATAATGAATTCAAAAGTACATTCTTGTGAACACAGTAATTAAGACCCAATTTCGATAAAATACACGTAATATCTCGACTGCTGAGAGACTGTTACGTCTTCAAGAAGACCTATTTTTTATGGAGTAAGGTATTTTCTTCTTTTCTTTTCTTTTCATTGTCATCTATAATTTAAATTATACTTTTATTAACCAACATTCCTCTTAACACAGGATTCTCGTATGTCAGTGATAACTGCAGACCTCTAATAGTAAAATATACTACACCGTTTTGTAATATTTAATTCATTATAATATAATTAAATTAAATTAAATCCGTGGCGTAACAGCTCCAGAGAGCCAAAGCCGACTAGCTTGACTGCTGGCCTCACGTTCACATGCCTAAGCAGAGGTGAACGATCATCCAACCAGATATAGATTATAATAGGCATATTATTAATAATTAATGTGAATGTTCTACAATACCATAAATTCATATTTTATGTACCATCCGACATATTCAAATCCATTATATCTTTGCACAGACAGATCAATATCGAATGTACTTTAGATAGAAACCATATTTTGTTCACCTCACATGGCAAATCCAATATAATCTTGTATTTTGATTCAAGGAGTAAAGTACAGTTTTCTTGTTGAGACCTGAGGTTCTCACGTTGGCAAGTATGAAGAGGGCTGTCTTCTGTGTTGTTGCGCAGTGCAGTTTCCCGTATAACCGCCCTGATGGTGGAGGCAGCAGGCTCCTCTAAAACGTCGGTAAACCATCAGACTGCACGACGCAAGAACCCAGAAGACAGCCAACTTCATACAGCTTTCTTGTTTTCACATGTGAAAGTCACATAACTTCCGCCGCTACCCAAATGGTTGATGAACGGCACTTTCTGAACAAGCCCAAATGTGTCCGTGCAGAAATCTGCATTTCATAGTCTGCAACACAGAATTGCTTTTCACGACTTTACGCATTGTTGCCCGCCAAGCAGCGCAGCGCAGCGCACTGAGTCTTCCGTAACGGTAAACTTTTACACGGCCAGGTACAAAGGCAGCAGGGGGAGGGGGGAAGTACTGGACCAATGGCCACACACGTCTCCAGCGAAGTTTAAAAATTACAACAGGGCGTGTCACAAGAGTAAAAAAAAGTGGTCTTTGATGTGGAATGTTCTCCAAATGCGTTCTTCGCGAATCTGAAGGATTTTCTCTCGTGTTGATACTCACTTATTCCAAGTCGTAAGCCATTGTTGCGAGAGCCAACGAACACAAGAAACACTACGCTGTACGAACTGTAATATTTTTAGTTATTCGTTTGTTCATATGTTTATTTATTTTTGGGCTTTTTGTAACGACGCTGTCAGTAACCGAGATTATACAGCGCTGAATTATAGGATGATTAATGAATATGATGATACCTGGAAAGTATACTCAACGATCAGTCATGACATAATTTAAGTTATTAACTCGGCATATGTCTAGAGAAACTGAGGAAAACTACAAGAACACCAGTCAGGATAGACACTCTTAGGGCCGAGACTTTAACCCTGGAAATCCCGAATATGAAGCAGGAATTCTAACCACTCGTCAGCGACATTTGGTCCCAAAGAAACTGTTCAATATTTCTGATACTTCAGACACCGGCCTGCATTAGTTTTCATTTTTCAATTATAAACCATACCGCAAAATATTTCAAGTAGGTGTTAGAAAGACGTACCAACTTAACCCTCATTCTGTAATTATTTACAATATTTGTACTGTTGAAATGAGCATTTGACCAAATAAATAGGTCTGAGAAACTACAAGACATTAAATAACACTATTAAGTGAAATGACTGGGGGATAGCTATTAATGAAACACAATGCAATGATGAACATTTACGAGTAGGCCTACCATCTTAAGTCCTAGATCAGCCAAGAGTCTGACCGAGGATCTGATGTGCTGTTTGGTCAAGGCTATCGCATACCTCGTGGGGTTATGACAGATTATGGAGCAGTCGTGGAATGATGACTAGAACAGAAAACTAGTGCCCCTTATCCACCGGGGATTGAATTTGTGTCCGCGGTAATAAGCCGACGTCTAGCCGCTGTTCAATGACACAAATTAGGGACTATTGCAGGAAGAAAATGCATTATAGGCTAAATTAACTCTACCAGTTGTTGCAGTTGGACCATGTCTAACACTTATGATATTAAAAGTACCTCCTCTTCTGCTGCCTCAGCCAAATATTTTATTTGTTCTATACACTCGATCCTTTTAATACAAATATTGAGCTTAGGACTTCTTTTGCGATTTCTGTGATTCTTTTCAGTACGGAACCATAAATTCCCTTTTGGATGAGTTCTTGGGTTGAATCTCATTTCTGATAGTTTAATTAATTTCATCATGAAGCTTTCTAATCAGTTTCTAATATTTATCACTACTGTTTCCATCTTGTTCTCTGTAATAATTATAACAAACACGTAATTTCCATACAGATATATTCGGTGTCAGAAAAGTTTGATGTGGAACTATAGAATCGACCCGCTTTATTTGTAGTAAGTTCAAATTAAAAATTTGGAAGCCAGAATAAAATTAGCCAGTCAATGCGACTGCGTTATTGGAGTAGTGTTGTTTGTTCTGTGGACTGTACTTTTAAAAGTTCCGCTCTGTCATGACAACGTTTTCTTTGCGCTTGTCGGCTGTCCTTTGTCGATCCCTACTTCAATTCTTTCTTCCTTCCAGTTTTATTTTTCATTATGATTTTTTTACAGCACGCTCGGTAAAGAAAACTCTATCTGGTGTTAATGTCACGAATATAGATGCTGCATTGAAGCTACATTTAAGAGACACTACTTCTTGGAATTAGAACTTGTCTTTTACTGGATGATCATTGAATTTGTTCAAGCATCAAAACGTATTTTCATTCCAACAAAATCTGTACGTTAGAAGAATCAGAGACTAAATATGAAGGTACAAGAGTACTGCATACCTCCAAAAATATCAGTATGAATAAATAAAAAGTTGTGAAAGCAACAGAATAAAGCGAGGTAAACAATAGACTCTGCCATTGGCAGAGGTAATAAAAATGTTTTTCTGAAAGGTAATAGCAGCGAAATTTTTGATACAGGCGATGAGTTTAAGGTACCGCTATATCCCAGTCCCATAGAACTTATGTCAGCTAACGTGTCGTAATGTCTACCTCGTGACTTTATGACATAACCAGTTTTTTTTTGTTTAGAATGTTTTCTCAACTACGAAGGTTAGGTAATGTCGAGTTCATTGGTTTATTTAACGACGCTTTTTCGTAAGCTCATGCTATATAGCGTCAAATGGGAGGATAGTAGTGAATAATGAATTGGAAATGATGTGGAAGGAAGTGGTCGTGGCCTAATTTAAGGTACTATCCTGACATTTGCCTAGAGAAATTGAGGTCAACACAAGACGACGAATGAGAAATTTGTTGTAAATAATGAATACACACAATAATATGTATAAATAAATAAATATATATAAACACATTTAATTACAGCCTACACACATTTCTGTCACACGTGAATATTCACGGCTGTTTTATCAGTACAGTGATAAGCGCAGAATATTTCAAAGAGTATTACATTTACTAAACAAATTTAGGTGATTATGTTAATATGCGAATCAATTGAAACAAACAGTAAGTTACATTAAATTATGACCGCCGAGAGAAGCTGAGCTATACCTCTATACCTACCACCGTCACCATGACAGGGTTGATGCACGTCCAAGTGGAAAACATGGTGTGACGAATCCTGGTTACACAAGATTAACTTGTTCACCAGAAAACACGAGAAAGAGATCTGCCGACATCAAAAGACACCGCGTGTACCAGAGGAGATGAGAGCGGGGGAGGGGGCAGAGGTACTTGGGAAGTTTAGCAAAAAAAAATTTCTACCTTGACGAAATTAAATTCCATTAACACGCATTCCCGTGCGCACTAACTTTATTATTATTTAAACGTCAAAATTCGAAGAAAACAGGTCCATTGACACCGCAAGAACAAGTACAATACACTACGAGGGTAAAATCAGATTATCACGTTTAGAATTTTTATGTGGTAGCTCATCTAGAAGTTTCCGATTACCTCATTCTTCCGCGGATTTACCTAACTTCCGAATCATTCTTATGTAATGAACCTAATTAATTTCACGGAGCAGGGTCCATCAGAAGTTGATTGTACACTCAGATAGCCAAGAAATTTACCGCCTTTTATGGAACCAGAAGGCTCATTACAGTGTGCACATGGCAGTGATCCCTCTCCTTAGCTGGCAAAATCCGCCTTTCAGCAGTTTGCATGTTCATGAAAATTTATTACGAATTTGCAGAACTTACATCAAGATTTTCTTAAGGTATGAGATCCGACATGGTTCTCGCATTTACTGTTTAAGGCAATTTCATTTATTTTCCAAAATAAATATGTTAATGAATAAATAAAATATAATGTGACTCCAGCAATGAGTATGATATTAATCTTAATTTTAATTACAAAAATTTAAATGAGTCATATTGTACGTTTTATTTATTCTCAAGGCGGCAAAGATATCTATGATGGTCTTCTGGGTTGTATCGCCATGTTGGCTCTTAAAGACTTCAGCACTGAAGATGGAGACAGTACATTCTTCCAAAAGGTTTGTATGTACCTCCTATCGCTTTATAAACCACAAGTCGAAAATCGACTGGTAGGTCATAATGCAAGATGCTAAGCAATTGAACAAAAACTACTCGATCGGTTTCTGTGATCTGTATTATATTTCACTCCGTATTAAAGCAGAAATCTAAGTTTTAGTAAATTCCATATAGTACTGATTTATACTGAAAGTAATTTCAAATAACATCTACGGGTAATTAATTCAATACGATTTGAGAAATGTCGCTTGCATATGCAGATTATTGCAAAATTTAGTACGGCTATTCAAAGAATTATAAGTAAAGTTGTTTGAAACCCAAGATGCTAAAATCAGTGCCAGTGAGCAACTCAAAGCTTCCCTTTATTATACCTGTGTGATGTGAACTTCGTCGTCGCCACATCATTAGTAATAATTAAGTCCTAATAAAATCACCATCACGAAGATGGTGAAGTTACGTCTTCTCAATTATGCGATCATTCTCGTTCCTTTTTTGTATTGTCACCTCGTGATATGATTAACAGAAGAACCAAGATTATCTGTGGGGAACTACTTCTTCGTTAGTTAAATTGCTTCGTATTCTCCATGCACGACTTATATCCAGTCTTTCTGTTATAATGAACAGGTCGTATCTAGATTCGGTTGGGTGTTGAACAGCCAGTGAAATTATAATTACATTTTGCTTGTGTTACTTGTACATTACTCCGAAAGACGTTTTCTTAGAACCACTTAATAGTGCGACCAGACTATCTGATTTTTTATGATGATATGACTTGTTTAAATGGTAATGTAATTTTCTATCGACTACGATTGTATCGAATACTTTTATTCCAGTATAAACGTATACAAATGTTTGTCATATTACGAAAGTTAGTCAGATGGAGATTAGAGACGGAACTTAGGAGGCCATCAGGAGACAGTTAGGAGGTACTTCTGAGAACACAGAGATAGCATCACATTAAACAGACCCGTAAAGTGTAAGGACAGGAACAGAATACGTATGAAACAAGATCTGTTGACGACATTTATGTCATCTTAACTTACTTAGCCTCGAAGAGGTCCTAGACCCAGCCCACCGTCGCTGACGTTCTGTGTCATAGACTGATCAATTAAAGAAATATATTTAATGTCCATTAAGACGTCATAGATGTCTGTCGTAAAATTAACAAGTAAAGCTAGACTTCTAAATATAAAAATATTTATTATATGATAACATTCTGAATGAAGGGAATTCCATCTCAGTACAAGCTCTGCCCTTTCCAACAACCTCATCTATTTTAAGTTCTACGTGGTTTATATGGAAAGAACATTTAAAACATGTGGAAACTTCATGCGTTTTGAGACACATTAATACTTTCGAGTACTGATGTCGAACCTACGACACCTCGAAGAAAATTAAAACTTCATACAGTTAAGATAAATTACGCGCGAAAACATCGTAACAAGCGCTGGTTGAAATTATGGAGAGAATATTTAATAAACAAATTCGACAGACACGCGACTAACAAAATTAAAGCAGCAACCTTGCGATGCAGCTTGCGGTGGCAAATAACAGGACTGCTTGCTTTTCAAGAGCTTTTGATAACTGAAGAAGCAGTGCCTTTGGTCTGGTTCTCTTCTGCGTATGTGTTTTTATTTATAAACCTCAAGATATACTCAAGTATCCAAGAGAAGGGCTGCAATGATAATTCGGAAGAAAGAGAATCTCCTCGTTCGATCGCTCACTTCTTCCGAATTTACTTCAGTCACTAGGATTCAGAGCAAGTTGAACTCACTGCCAACACTAGAAGTCATGGAAAGTCGCATGTCTCAATAGCATAAGGAATAGAAGTGAATGAAAAGAGTCCTCAAGTCTCCATTCAACTTCATATTTCACAAGTGAAGGGCCGAGGCCAACAGTCTATACTGAGAATTTCGTGGTCTTCCAAAAAACCCTAGAGAAAATTCAATGACCATCAGCTCCCCGAATATGCCAAGTCACTCTTAGTTTTTTTGGTATGAAGACAGTGGCTTTAAGTGTCTTGGATTTTTGGTAAGATGGCCCGCAGTATTTCACACTGGACCAAATGGAAATTACAAAATATTATGTTCACTATCCAATATCGGTATTAAAATGTACAAAACATTATGTTCACTATCCAATATCGGTATTTAATTTAGATGGTTTCAGATGTCTGGTCATATTTTTAAATTACCTTCTACTGTGGGTTCAAGTATTGTTTGGTCTCGTGGGAACTATTGTTATGTATTTCTCTTACGTACATTAACTTCCTTCTGTCCGGGATATTGTTTTGGGCCTAAGTCAACAAATCATCAAATTTTAAATACCGTACTCATAAGATCACCAATTTTGTCCTCTGAGTGGTAGATGGACAATGACAGAGTGAATAGTCAAAACTGAATATTCTGTATGAGGGAAAAAATTAACATTAAGAACGTTAAATGACTTATTCAAGTCGTATTTACTAAAGTTTTAATTTAGAGTCGAGTGACCTCTTTCGATAAATCAGAAGTAACTGAGCATGCCCAAGTAGTGATATACCCCGAAACATCATTTCGGCTTTCGTCTGGAGGAACTGAACAAAGCTACTAAAATCTCAAGCTTGACAATCGGTGACACTGTCAAGAATCGACCGGATACTTTCCGCATATAAATCGGCACTAGTTATTCTTCACCGCACGTAAACATACAGAATACTAAATTAATTTGTAATGCCATATTTAGGGAATATTCACTCTGAAGATGGCAACTGCAATGTTAACCGAAACGTTGGATAATTCTTAAAATTCGACGCGGCTCATCCCCGAAATCCGAAGCTGTACATCTGACAGGCATGTGGGATATATATAGTATATATATATATATATATATATATATATATATATATAGAAAGAGAGAGAGAGAGATATATTGTGGGTTACTTTGATATTCCGGACTTATGTCAAGTTTCATTTTTACCGTCTCTCAACTTCTTTGCCCCTTGATATCACTGCCCCTGGAAGCCAAACCCAATACAGAAATATCGTGACAACATCCCTTGTGGCTGCTTTACGTAAGAGACACCGTTTGCATTCATGGCGTATATTAGTTGCGACGAGTCGGTCCCAAGATGCCAGTAAAATTCTCCCTTCTGAGTGAACGTCTGAATGATATTTGGACTCCTGCCGTGAAAGTACAAAGAAATGGCACATCGGTTAGGCAGTTCTTTACGAAGCATTTTCCTTGTACCATGTGTTACTCCACCTTTCAACCAACGTCACACCACATAATCAGTCGTGATCCAAAAGTGTATGTGCCTAAATGTTCACAAAAAAAATGTATTTCATTCTTACTTTAATCTTGTGATCTTTAACGCCATTATAAACCATACAATAATTTCTTCTGAACTAATCTATCGTTCTATGCGTATTAAAATGAAGCCATGACGTTTCAAGGGCTCGGTCTTCCCCCGTCTTCAGGTGATTAGAACCTACTCTGTTGGGCCCTCTAGAAGGGGCAATGCCAATCTCTGGCTTCATTTCAATATACAGAACAATGGATTTAGTCCAGAAAAGAAACAATATTCAATTTATCACACCATATTCAGAAACGTATAGAGTTACATAAACCCTGCGCTGGTTACAAAGGGCTAAACATCAAAACTCTCTAGTTATTACGCGATATACCGCGAAGACGTATGGAAGGAGTGGAGGTATAGGTTCAGTCATTACAACGTTAGGAGCTGATTTTAGCAAACGTGCATAAAATAAAGTTATTAATATAATAAAATATAGGTTTGCTGCTTAGATTTTTCTTCCCCGTTAGGTAATTCAATTCAATTCATTTATTAAACTTAGATTTTTCTTCCCCGTTAGCTAATTCAATTCAATTCATTTATTAAAGTGCTTAACAACAGCCAGAAAGGCCAATAACAGCCAAGCACTAACAATACAAACAATACAATACAAAAACAAACAAACATAAACTAAATATATAAATGTACAATGTTAATTTAATGCTACATGGTTAATGCATTATATTATTTTACTACCTATTTGATAGGCCTGTGTACATTTTTAACACTGTTTGCAACTTCAATTAAAACTTTTTTCTGCCAAAGCGAAATTCAGCGCATGCAGGGCTTTTTTCCCCCTCTACAGACAATTGCAGGTGAACGAGCAGATGACAGTCGAACAGGGGCGACGTCACTCCATGTTGACATCCAACAAATGCGCCGCTTGATACTGCATTGTTTAAAGAACTCAGTTTGTGCGGTTGTTAAATGCCCGACAGCAAAACGAAAACAAAAACCAAAAGTTGATCATGTCTGTTTTTTTCTATTATGATGATGATTATGACGGTGGTGGTGGCAGTGGTTTGCTTTCCGCTGTGTCTTGTCATCTGCTCTGACAGTTTCCAACAGAATCGCCGTACAGTGTGAGGACGGGTGTACTGTTCGCCATTTGAATACGGATGACAAAACATTGTGGGGAGGTTAGCTGCTACATCTCTATTCTTTACTCCCTCGTCCAATGCAGCCAACCAGGCAAGCTATTACCATGACAAAGAGCAGAGTGTCATCAAGTCGTACACTCCACAGATATGCAGTAGAGGATCCTA
>NW_019059805.1:391279-413738 GCF_000696155.1 Zootermopsis nevadensis
CCGCCGTGCTAACCTGATATTTCACTACTTCTTAAAATGTTTTATGATTAACTAGCGTTTATTTTGTTTTTACCCTGAAGTTATTCTAACACTGCTCAGTAAAGCCACTAATTTCTTGGGCCTGTTTTTTTTAAGTGAAAATCATCAGATTACTGTACCCACGAACTTTGTGACTGTCAATTCAAAACATTTTAATGAGAGACACGAAAGTGAGGTTTTCCTGCATCTCTTCCAAGTCCAGAATACACCTCATAAAGACGCGGATAAGAAACAGTCAACCAGATATCTAGAACACACTGTGTGGTAATCATCACTCCGTGAAACGCGTTTCTCGCAACGCAGCGCCATGAAAACCGTCACAGCCACGTCTATATGACAACGAATTTCCGCTATCGCGAGTTTCATGAATAATGCGAGACATATTTACTGTCTATTTCCTGCACACACCCCGTCAGGCATTTCACTCGCTATGCTGCAGCGCTCCTAGTGACAGATCGAACTTCTCTTCCTAAAAGCTGAACAAAAGCTGTCTGATGACAAAGCTGACGCAGGCAAGATCTAGGCCGAAGATGACAGAGCTCCGGAATTTTAAAGGCCCTGCACACAGAATCCCGATCGCCATTCTGAACTCGTCGCTCGTATTTTAGCAAAGTAAATAACTTTATATCAGTGGCAAAGACTATTTTTTTCCTGAAAGACATTAATATTAATTCCTTGGTCACAAACTCTTTTCAATGTCATGTAAACTTGTACCAGCAGACCGCCTTTTACTTTGTTAAAATCTAGCCTCTGTTATTTTAAATGTGAAGAACAGAAACCAAAGAGTGACCTGTGGGACGCTAACATCACTACAACCTCCTGCTTATCCTCCCTTCAGTTTTTTTTGAATTATACCTGTTTGTTCTGTTGATTAGCAGGCCCCCACTTGCTAAAACAAGGCAAGGATATGTACCTCCAGCTTAATTAATGCTGTATTTTTTCAATGCTTCCCTTTTTCATTTTTTATTTTTCGCAGTGTTCGTGGCTTTGATTACTTGCTGGTCCCAACCGGCTTTCCTTTTGCGTCATAATGTTCATTTCGACATTCTTTTGCCCTCTCTAGTCCGTACATTCCTTCAGCCTCGTTGTTATTTTAACGTAAAAAGCTTGTGTCTGCGATTCCGATTCAAAGGGTTCAATCTATACCTTAACGTCGCGCTCCGCCAAACGTTCGAGGAAAATCGTGATAATAATAATAATAATAATATATTTGGTTTAGAACTATATACAGAGATCTGTGGCCGCCTAACACCAGGTTTTCACGGCCACAGTCCTTACATACGTAGCACTATTCTCACTACTGCTTACTACAACTATTCACTAATGCTACTCTACATGACTATTCCTTAATCCCTAATACTATTTACATAACTCATCCGTATTGTTCTCGTGCCTTCTACCCCAGTGGCAGTTCTAAATTCCTAATTTTGACCTAAAATCAAGAACTTTCATTAAATACAATCTTGTTCACATTTGTCACGAATTAATATTATTATTTCGGGAAGTAGTTCATTAAAGCGGATTAAGTCTGAAGTCGCAAAGTTATAAATCCGATTTATAATTGTTTATTTGTTTGTGTAGTAGTTCTGTTCAAATAAAAATTTTCCTTACTGGGACGAATTTATAAATATATAATTTCTGTCACCTTCTTGTCTTGAAATGTAGATTAAATTTAAAGTATAAATATAGAGCCACTGACCAATATTGTTCAAGATCAGAAAAATTATTATATGGAAAGGTGCACACACTTTTGCGACCAACCTTTGTGCGTGCGCGAGCGAGGAGAGTGGTAAGATCGTCTCCTTTGCTTATAGCCATGTCACAAGGCGCAGAGGAGCGCAAAATCTCATGACAATTTTACATGGCGTAAGAAAATAACTGTACTTATTACATTCGTAATACCACAACAAAGGAAGATAAGTAAATGAAAATCTATGACAAGGGGTTACAGAAATTAAAAAAAGTGTATGAAACAGAAAAAAACATGATGACTCTGGGAGTGTTAAAAGTGCCAGAGATTATATTTGTGACTGAAGTTATAAGATCAGCAACGTAAGTCAGTACAAAATGAATAAATGTGTCCTGTTTGCTTCACAGAACTTCGACTTCGCAAACGGATCCCGGGACACTGAGACTCAGACGTCACTGTTCTAGTGTAGAGTCGTGACGTCCGGTGGAAGTTTACCGACGTTTCAGACGTACTTGCTGCCTCCATCGTCATAACATGTTTGTACCGTGAAACGTTGGTAAACTTCTACCAAACTTGACGGCGCTACAAACCAGAGGACAGTTGTCATCTTCATACTCGATACCGTGAGAACCTCGTATCTTACTCGGTCCCAATATTATTATTTTTAATAAGTACATCGTACAAGAAATGTTTTTTTTTCCAGATTGAGCAGTAATTTCATGCACGCAGACAATTATCTAGCTTCTTGGTCATTCTGTGGCTCAGAGGTGTAAATCATCAGCTGCTTTTCTTATTAAAGAGATGCCAGTATGAATCTGTTATGTGTATACTTCAATTTGTTCATACACTCTACGACATTTAAAAACATATTTAATACAAGGGGTATACAGTCGAGATAAATAATGCCTGTGTATAGTGAAATGGCAAATTGTGGTCTTCTTTGTTATAGTTGTAAATAAAATTAGAGGTCATCTTTGACGTGTACGAGTGTATGCAGAGAACCACTGACTAATCAATTGAAATAAAAGTGTTCAGGCCTATATAAATTGTGGCCTTTGTGTGTAAGCTATGTCGTGTTTTTATGTATCTTCGCACTTGACATCACATACGTTGAGGACCTTCATGTTATGGCTACAGAAGATTCATTACAATGGAGGGTTTGTTTCTAATTGCACTCGCTAATTATGAATATATAATATGACTACTGAAGCTTACTTGCCCTTCATTTAACACAACCAAAATTGGCATAGATGATTACATTTTACTGGCACAGATGGTAAGGAAAACGTATTTAAAAGTTAAAGCTACTGTTCTGCTGGTCACGCAAGACTTGGTCTTCTTCCTATTCTTATTTACTCTTCTAAGTTACATATTCAGACTTTAACTAACATACTTACACACTTTTAAAACTCTAAGTGAAATATAACTGTAATATTTAACAAAATTCCAATAATGAAAATCATCAGTAGTGTTCAACAACCAGTTACACACTTCTCACAGATCACCAATGTTATAACACTGAGTTGATTTAAATCGTGCATTCATAGTTTCGAGATCGAAGAGCGTTGGGAAAAGAATCTGTGTCGGATTTAAGAAAAATAAACGGCGATATTAAAAGAATTGATAATTTGTGTGCAACGCCAGAAAATAAAAATCTGTTACGAAAGTTATCGCCTCCGGTGTGATCTAAGAAAATTTCCAATGCAAATCATATGAGTTACTGCACAGATGACTTACTTGACATAAATAAAGTTATAACCAAAAATTTAACGTAGAAATCGTAGCGTTGTTACACTAGCTAATACTTTAAATAATGCGTTACACTGCAGACTACACTTGTTTTCACATGAATTACTTCAGAACCTTTGATATTCCAGAGGCTACTAGGCGATATCTACTTCAGTTGCTACACAACTCATATCTTGAGCGTCATCCATGATGTTATAATTAGATTTCGTTCTTATAAATGTTCGACTGTCTATTACCTTTGAATAGGACAGCAAAATGTAGTTTTCATCTCCTGAGGCTTATTTTACAACGTTTTATAGTCGTCACAAAGTGTCGTGTAACACGATGAAGTTTAACTGAGTCACTGATCGTCCTTATACATACGTAAATTTGTAACGAATCAAGGGGTGGGAAGGACAGGATGAAATGACTGCCGTCACATCGACATTAAGGGCATGTAACACGCAATTAAGTAATTTCATTTTCAGGCAGCAGAGTGTGACACCGCAGAGAGGTCTAATGTCGCATGTAGAGGGTCGGTTATGAATCAAAGATTCAGAAGGAAATAGATAAAAGCTACGTACAGCATCTGTAACAAAATCAAATAGGCCTACTCAACTGGCGTCCGTACAATTGAAGCAAAAGAATTTCGTATGCAGCTATTTCTGTGATAGGAGACTTTCAAATTGACACTGATATTAACTCGTGTATATATCTGAGCATGTGTTATAGACCCTATTCTACAACACATAACATAAGTGCACTTGCAAGATTTGAGGTTTTCATAGCGGTGAATATGAAGATTTCTGTCTTCAGGGTTCTTATGCCGTGTAGTCTGGTACATGTTTACCAACGTTTCTGAGGTCATACTGCCTCCGTCATCAGGGCGATGAATTGCCCTGATGACGGAGAAATGTTGGTAAACATAGATCAGACTACACAGCGCAACAACCCAGAAGACTGAAATCTTCATAAGTGCACTTGGTCTGACTTTCAAGTTATTTCGGTATTTGCGTGAAAATTTCGGCGTTTGATAACAATTCAGTAATGAAACAGACAAGGAAATGACATACATTTCGAACTAATACCACAAAATATGACAGTCGCTAATAGGGTATTGAACCCAACAAGCTGGGGACGCCGCGCGTACGAAAGATATGCTTCTTGAATTAAAAATATCAAAATATCAAAAGGTTCAAACTGATAACATGTAAATCATAGCTTACATTCAAGGCTGAAGATGGAAACAGTATATTCCTTGGAAACGTTGGCGTAACACCAAAACACTACACTGCCCATCCTCTATATTAATTTTCTACATTAACGACAATTAGTGTAAGTGCAAATAAAACTGAGGACTGAATGCCTAGTGAAACGAAAGACAGATGAGAAAATCGGTGGAAATTAGTCTACTGTGAGATGCCAGCTAAGAGCGTCACTGCTGAAATCTTTCGTGATGATCGTTGTTTTAAAAGGGCCTACCAATTCTCTAATTAGCAGCAACAGTTTCATGACGCTGCCACTAGAGCGCAGCGAGTCGTGGCTAGTTCGTACGATTTAGCAAACAGAGCCGTGGCGTAAATTTGCTGGGTACACAATTCACAAGGCCACAGTTTCGACAAAGATATTTCAGGTGTACGTAAAAGAGAAAATTCCAAGATGGCTGTCTTCTGGCTTTTTGTCCCGTGTACTTTGGTAAAGGTTTACCGACTTCTTAAAGTTGCTTATTATTTCCAACATCAGGACGCACCGCCCCGATGATGGAGACAGCAAGCTCCTCTGAAACGTCGGTAAACGTTTACGAAACTGCGCCGTCGAACAACCCAGAAGACAGCCATCTTCATACTCGCCACCACTAAAGTATCGTATTATCTGATCGAGGTGGTACATTAAGTCCTTCTACTTAAGTCCCCAAGTCAATGAAGGTAACGTTGCACGACATTTAGCAGGTTACAGTACCATCGAAATACACACAAACTATGTGTCGTATCCATCCACAGCCCCTAGGCACCCTTCAAAAACTGTTCCGGTCCCCAATTTGAAATGTTAATACCTTAAGGGCTACGCACTACTGGGGGATAGAAGGATGGTGGGTGGTTATCTAGAATATATGATGATGCGTTTTATGATGCGTCACCCCCTTCCATGCGTGTCAGTGTCAGAAGTCCTCCCTCTGCCGCAGGAGACAATTGACAGACGGTGGCCTGGAGGTATCACCGAAGCGTTCGTAAAATATGTTATAAGCCACTGGCTGCGGTATGAACTAATGCGTTCGAGGGATGGGTGAACGGAAAATGTACAGGGTGAATTCGGCTGATTGAAAAAGCTCCACGACTGTGAACCAATCAAATTACTTCAGAATACAGAATGAAATATATACCAGTAATCTACTTGGTCTCTCGCAAAAAATAGGCAGCTATGATCCCTCTTTAGAACGTCAGTATGTGGGATATTTGAATGATGTGTGGAGGATATCATATTTAAAATACAAATGTGCCTGGTTACTGCGTAGATTCTTCGTACACTGGTAGTCAAAATTATGTACTGTGCATACAGAAAATACGTTTAAGAATATATTATCTTTGTCGCACAACAACTTCGTCTCGTTATTTCAACTTATATTTCTACAAAGAAAGATAGAAAAAGAATTAAAGGAAACTTGTCATTAGAAACAGACTTTAAAACTTTGTATTTACATGTGCAACAGCGTGTATACATGTTTGTGATCTAACCAATCACTAATTTTGCGTGAATATGTTATTGGAAGCTGTTCACTGACATCAGCAATACTAAGATTTTGAACATTCCAATTCGTACGGAAAAACAACACTAGTGGCACCTAACGTAATATGTAGAATTTGCGTATGGAGACGTTTACAGACCTATTAATTCTATTAGTGCTGTATTTTCTATTATTAAATATGAAAACAATAAGAGGCCTTCAGAGACCTGCTCTTCGATTTGATGAAGATAACTAGTAAAATACCACATCTAATTCTGAAACACAAACCAGTAGTAAGAAGAAACAGAGGGCACCCTTTAAAAAGATTCCTGGACGACTGAGGCCGGAAAGGGTCACAAGTCCCAAAATCCTTGATATTTAGATGATGATGATGAACCAGTAAACTAACAGATGTAGCTGAACGTATTGACTTTGGCAAAGCGATGGATTACAAAATGCCATCAAATGGCCTTAGCTTATAAATGAATATCACCGAGTAGCATAGAGTACACATACTGACAAGGGCTTACGTGTTCTGGAAAATTTTACATGGAAAATTACAGTAAATAAATGTATAATTTAGGTATATATAAGGTTGAGAGTCTTTCAACGATATTTATTATTTTACTGTAATTTGGTAGGACTCGATATTTCGATTACACTTGCTCATCGTAACATAAAATATAACTGTCGCAAAAGGGTGCGAACATGTGCACACTGGTAATGTACAGAATAAGAGAGCAGTTGTTTACATCCCTGGTTTTTGTGATGCCAGTCATGCGTGCTAGTTGTTTCGAATTTCATTCAGCATTCTTCACGACACCATATAACGTTCATCGCTACTCTTATCTTGAGAATTAGAATAAATTAGAATATCAATGTGAACAGAATGTCACATGTAGCAACGTGTTATGGAAATGGCGCTATCAATTCGATCTTTCCAGAAGCGGTGTTCCCGACCTCACGCGGCTCCAAGTAATGGGTTTGCGGAAACATTCCATTCACGAAACACTGAACAGACACCCAGAAACTTGGCGGAGTCTGGAGACATACAGTTTATTTTCACAACCTTGGGAATACAGTTCAGCAAGTCTGTGACTCGTACGTTCATAAACTGGGCTCTACGGTCCTGTAGGAGAAACTGAATGTAAGACTTTCATCTGTGACATACTGTTGCATTTAGCTAATGACGTATTATCTGTCAAGCACAACTGGTCTGGAAGTAAACACAGAGAAAACGAAGTATATGTTGATGTCTCGTCGCCAGAATGTAGGAGAAATTCGTTACATAAAAATAGCTAATGAATCCTTTAAAAATGTGGCAAAGTTCAAATATTTGGGAGCGATAGCAACAAAACAAAATTTTGATTCGTGACGAAATTAAGAGCACATTAAATTCGGGTAATGCTTGCTACCACTGAGTTCAGAACCTTTTGTCTCTTCGTCTGCTGTTTAAAAAACTTAAATATTAAAATATACAAAAAATTTAATTTTGCCTTTAGTGAGATGATAATGTTGCGTCATATTGTGTAGAATATATACTTGTTAAATTTTATCAGTCTAATCAGAATAAAATATTATTATTAAATATTAAAATATTACAATTAACATTGAAATATTTAAAATATATTAAAATGATGCTCTCTATCGAAATGTTCGATTTACATTGCCTTTAGTTTTGTATGGATGTGAAACTTGGTCTCTGACACTAAGGGAGGAACGTAGCCTCAGGGTGTTTGAGAACAGGATGCTAAGGAAGATATTCGTACCTAAGAGGTATGAATTACTAGGACGCTGGAGAAAGCTGCGTAGTGAGGAGCTTTATAAGTTGTACTCGCCAAATATAATTAGACTGATGGGTAGGGAATGTAGCCAGCAGGGGAGAGAATAGGAATGCGTACAGGACTTTTGTGGGCAAAGCAGAAGAAAAGACACCATTACGAATACATAGACGAAGTGGGAGGATAATATTAAAACTGATATGAGATAAATAGGATGGGGTGGTACGGATTGGATTCATCTGGCCCAGGATAAGAACCAGTGGCGGGCTCTTGTGAACACGGTAATGAACCTTCGAGTTCCATAAAATTTTGGGAATTTCTTGAGTGGCTGAGAGACTGTTGGCTTCTCAGGAAGGACTCGGCTCCATGACGTAAAAAGACAAGCACAATTATTTATATTTTAAAATATATTACTTACTTTTACAGTATCATGGCATACATGTTTCAGCACTTCTTATG
Organism: Zootermopsis nevadensis; assembly: GCF_000696155.1. The sequence goes on from NW_019059805.1 coordinate 399,699, forward strand.
CAATGATAAAACCCTTGTCTGTATTCGACATATGTCGTGTACAAACATGGGGTTGATAATGCAATATAAAGCATGTAACTCCGTGATACTGGAATATCACAATCCATGTTTAAAAATACAAAAGTTGTGTTCGACGGATAATACAATACTTTACTGAACAGACAAGAAATGTATGCGTCATATACGTAGATACCGGGGCTCAGGAAACATGTGGTATTGTTAGTTCACAATAAATTCCTAATACCATTCCAAGGTAAGAAAATAAACAAAACAAAACAAAATAACGCCCCCTCACTCCAGTTTCCATGTACATCAAGACAATCATTAACAAAAGCCACGCATTTTTTACTTTGTATGATAAGTCAAATCTAACTGTAATAAACCAAAAAGTAGTCTACAAATTTCCTAACAAGTTTAGAAGTCAGATTTACGACTTCATCTACTAAGTTCCCTGTTCTTTATTCACTGCAGTCCTGGCAAAATACATCATATATTTACAGACCAAACAAAACTGTCTGTATATCTACTGAACGCTGTAATAGTGGGATCGTGGTTTCGAATCCTACGTCTTTGCGATTTTCTGTGTTGATCTCTCCTTGCGACGCCCGAAAGCCCCCGTCCATGGTGTCTTAAGAAACGTCGGTAAACATTCGAAAGGCTAAAACGGTCTGTCGTGGGCTGCTTTACCAGTGTAGGCCGAACAACACTAGAAACCTCAGTGACTGCAGACAGTGTGGATAATGGTATTCGAAACCGGTTCCTTTAACAAAGCATTGCTAACAAACCAGTAACATGGTACACCTTTCAGTTTTTTAGTTTCTGTTTTACAAGATTCTCCATGTCGAAATTGGAAGTGTTCTACAGATTTTCCATGATGACTGTACATAATATATAACATCCGAAAGCCAAGACAGAATCACCACAAATTGCCCTGGGATCTTTTGTACATCCTCGACAGACTTTTTATCTTTGTGTGCGCAAACGTGTAAGCTATTATAATATCCGACATTTTTCCATCGTACTATTTCGCTGTGCGGTTTATGACACGGAAACTATGAACTGCTGTGAGACGTGAAATGTGACGATTCGATGAGGCGACGCCTGAAAGTTCCACCAACCCGCTGCACATATTTACTGGCAGGCTTCTCTATGCTTCGACTAGTCGCTTCTCTGAACGACACTTTGAGTTGCCATTTGTTCTTACTCCTTCACAACACATTTGCTGCTTTTCTAAGCCTGCTAACTAGAACAAACGCCCCCTGCACACCACTAGAAGGTCGGAGAGAGGAACGGAATTTGCGACCATGCAACGGAAGTTTGGAAAATTCAGTGTTCATTTAATACAGGCCAAGGTACAACACGAGACTCAACCGGTCTCTCTTGATAATGTAATTATAGGGGTAACTGAATATGTGTCCTGCGACATTCATGGAAATCAGTGCATAAGAATTCAAATGCATTAAGAGAAATCACCCGTCGAAATTTATATTCCAACAGTCTTAAACTGACGAAGCACACGACAAGCCATATTTTAACCTTCTAAATCAGTGGTAACTACATATACCACCCACTTTTACCGTATAATCTCTGCATGATGCTTACAATCTATTTAAGACTTTAATTTCGTTTTTAGGACAGGAATAAATATTTAATTTCAAATAGGCTTAATTTAACTTTACCGCCGATTTTATATTCTTTAAAATTATTTAAATAAATTCTGTCCTCTAAAGCAGTGGTATTCAACCTTTTTTGTTTCGCGTACCCCCAGATATAATTTCTCTTCAACTTTGTACCCCCAAAGTTGTTGGTGTATAATTCAAGTTATACATAAAAATAAATTAAATTAATTACATTACTGATTATTCAGTGTTTATCATAAAATATATATATTTTTTTAAATTTCACGTGCCCCTTAAGATGTCTTCGCGTACCCCCAGAGGTAAACGTACCCCAGGTTGAACACCACTGCTCTAAAGGATAAAAGCCTATAAAATAGGCCTAAATGTTTTCCTTATACATTTATAGTAGGCCTATTTTGTATTTACCCTTTATGGCAAGGTGGTAACAGTACACACCATACGCATGTAATGCTGCAAAGAAATTTTGGGCCTTATGGGATTGCATTTATGACAATTGTGTTTACTACTTTTCCCACCGTTCTTGACGAGCAATTTACCAGCGTTTAAACATTCTCGAAAAACTGCTCTCATGGCTTTAACGATTACCCGCTGAACATATTGTTACACAGAATAAATAAACCTCTACCGGATGAATCGGAAGGCCATCACCGACGCGCCTTGTAATTTCAATGAAGTCCATGGATTATAGTTTCTGTCTGAATGCCGCGAGAGTTCAGCACGTGTTCCCTGTAAACAGGTACGGATTTACAGAACCGGCTCATAATACATACAAAACTTTCGAAATAAATCATTCAGGTAGAATATTAATTAAAATGACGTCATAAATAAACTGTAACATCTCAGTATAACGATGGAACGATGGCACTTTCCACCTGGAAGACTGAGGTTCGAATCCTTTCTTCACTGAGGTTATCGTTCTTTCCACAAGGTTTCACATACCGGACAGGTTTACTAAGCGGTAACATGTTCGACTTGTAATCAGGGAGCAAGCAGGAAGCAGACTATTCTTCTGATGTTTTTTTATATATGGTATCAGTTCCGCGAAGCAAACTATGAGATTGTACCTTACACTGTGTCACATCTATATATTGCACTCTCATAATAATGAGTAACTCATTAATTTCGACGATAAATAACTTCTGCACTCCTTATATCGTATATCGCAGGAAGGATTCTTGTCCAATAAACGAATTCCAAAAACGCCTAACGTCTACACATTCATCCTGAAGATGGCAATTGCACTGGTGTGCGAAACATTAGTTTTGAACATTCGTCGTGGCCTATTGCTAAAAGCCAAAGTTATAATTTGAATAATGTTATAACATGTTACAAAATGAAAGCAATGTTTAAAGTGCGATAAAAAATTGAATGCATTGTAAAATCACCCTGTAGCTATGTCCTGGTCTCGATGATTTTTTCTTCCATATGGTTTTCCCACAAATGTATTTTTGATAACTTTCGTACATTACATGCGTGCTATATTTCATGACTAACGATACTTCCTTGATAAAAATTACACGAACACGGAAATAAAAATGTGTACATGTTTTATAAGTCACGTCCATTTACAAAATTGGTTTATAAGTTTACAGACTGGAATGAGCGAACGGACGGCCTAACTGCTTGACGGCTAGATGCTGGTGATGAAAACTGTACAAGCAATCAAGAATAAGTAAATAATATTGCTGTCGTGTGGGATTTTGCGCCCTGTAGTCTGCTATGTGCTTTCTGCCTCCATCATCGGGGCAATCTATACCACACTAAACAACGCAGTATCACAGAAGTCATATTTGTCGCGGTGAGAACACGAAATATCACACAATATTAAGTAAAAATAGACATCGCTAGTACCAGATGTTTCACAAGACACAGGACAGGTGTAGCTGTTATAAAAACAAGACCGGTCTTCATTGTGATTGGAAGAGACGTTCCTCAGCGCACTTCTGTAATCTAAGAGAGAGACGATTATTTTCCTAGCCTAATGATGGTCGTCCCTGTCGCTCTAGGACTCCTAACCACAACCCTTCCCGCCAATTTTCTCCCTGAACGGAAGGTCGACCAGTATAGTTACAATATGACAATAATGATCCTTAATAATGTCCACTCTTCTCGTCTCTGGTTATTTGGAAGCGATATGACGAAGATGAGGGCCAGCTTCAGCAGAAGAATAGAAGAGGGTGGAGCGAAATTAGCGTAATCTCACGGAGGAGGAAGAGGAGAGGAGGTTTCGAACTCTCACGTCTTCGAGAGGTGAAGCTAAGGTACTATCATCCTCATCATCTTGGCTGCAACGTGCATAACCTGCCGGCATGTACAGACAGAGGCGGTTATGGCTCTGGCAACGTAATAAGGTATCCCTTGTCTAACTAACAAACTAACCAGGAGCAATAGATGAAGCAGCCGAGATTGGAGTAAGAGGAGTCCACACGTTGTCACCCGTTAAAATTGTTGAAGTGGTCTATCTAACGCTTTAGAAGTAAAGGTATCGCTCGGTGGTACTTGTGACTGGCGTTATGTCGCTTTTGTTGTAACCTGCGACGCAGCGAGACAGGTGGGTTAGGTACGTAACAGAAGGCTAGTGTGCAATGAGTGGAGTCACGTCGTGGGGTAGATGACGCTGAGTCAGATTTTCTTCATTGTTACTTCGTGTCGATTCTCTGATCTTGATCCATAAACACGCTTCGTTGCCTAGTACAACTGAACATGTCAGACTCGTAATGAGAGTGGGATTCAATAACTGATGACATGAAGATATATGTAGGCCTACAGCTGTTACGAGGGAACAGAGAACTTTCTTTATCATTACTGAGATATTATAAATTTGATTACGTTGCGTCTGAAATAATATTCAGATAGAAGATATTTATAATTCTTCGAGAAATCGGCTAAATATAATTTTTTCCCTATAAAAATGTAACCGGATCTGTAATAGTTTAAATAAAATTTAAGTTTCCTGGGCAAAAGTACGAATGAACTAGTTAGAAAATGAATATGTCATAAACTGTAGTTCTACTAATGCACAATTACATTAGCAAGTAAACATCTAAGCTAATACAATCAATACATATTATACATATAAGAAGAACAGAAAATACCAGAAATGATAAAAGTGGTGAAACTATTATTTGTCCAGTAGGCCTATAAGTCCCTGCTTTATACGTAACTCAAACATTCCGTCATGATGGTGTTAAAAAACACACCTTTCATTCTTTCAAAATGGTTTATCAACTCTGTCCACATTCATGTATGTTAGTTTGTACTGATCTTGTTTTCAGTTCTTTCCTGGTACATTTATTCTTAATATGGTATACCACAGCACAGTCCTTAACCATTTATTATATATTGATTGTATTTTACTCGTGTCTCGATTTAATTCCCCAAGATTCACTTCAATCTATCAAACTTTATTCCAGTTTATAAGCGGTGATACTGCTTTATAAAATTACAGCTGTGTTCGAGGCAATTAAGGTTCTTAGTAAGATATCATATTCTGTCATTATTATTTTATTTTATTTTATATTATGTGTAAAAAAGATAAGCTAGAAAACCTTCACTATTCATCGTGAGAAGTGCATTGAGACACAGTCCTTGAGCTAGATGGGTCATTGCTGCAAATGACATGCAGATTTTGGACATATTCAACAAAAACAATGTCTTCTTTGAGGACACTACCAACAAGGGAAAGTGTTCAAATTGATGGCATATAATTACTTTATTCTTATTATCACTTGTTAGGAAATAATATAAGTCTTTATATTTATTAACGTCTGCCTCTCGTAGACTCTTTGGTGAAAACATATATTCTGATAGAGAAAACTAATTTAATTATATTTAATATTTACTACTGAGTCTTTAAAGAAGTATAGTTTTCCCTTATCGCTTTCCTATGCTAGGAATATTCATGTAGATGGGTCTATATTGATTTCACCTCACAGTGTTGTAGTTATCAGCATGACGACAAGAGACAGTCTCACTGGACGTACGCGGCTTAATACCAAATTCTAATAATGCTATGTATATCATTCCTAGAATTCTGGAACATGAGTTCAAAATGTCATGTAGCGTTACAAGCGCCGGAGGGGATGTGAAGTTAGCGATGCATAAACTGTGAGGACATAGTATGTTCTTAAACGATCACTTTCCAAACAAGCTGTGTCTGAAATAGCGTATAAAATGTGTCTTCTACGAACACCTCGTCATATACTGAACTAAACCGCATATCGTAATTTTTGTGCAATGCCCCAAGGGACTGGGTTCTTGTTACAGAATTTTATACTGAACTACCTTTGTTTCGAAACACACGGTTACGAATATATGAAACCTTGATACAACTTTCTTGAAGCATAATCATTAATGCGCTTAGATTATGTTGTTTTTAATATGGCAGCTTTTTTACTCGTTGCTTGTGATTGCTGGTGGGTAACTCATGACTCAATTTGATCTACTTCTATTAGCAGTTTCGCTTCAGAGATTTTCACAACACTATTTTTTTTCAACAGTTTGATGTGTTGCCTTGTACAAGGTGCAAAAAATAAAGGCATTAATAAGAATATTTCTCAATTCTCCCGAACCACGTGGAGAATCCCGAAAAGTTTTATTAAAAGATGAGTCACAAATAGGTGTCAGGCCAGTTTTGATCGATCATTATTTATTTAATGACTGTGAGGAACTCAGTCTACATAGCATCCAATAATACAATGATTTTAAAGCTAAACTGAAAACGGTGTTGAAGGAAGCTGTTGTGACATCATTTTAAGGTACTTCCCCAACATTTCCCCGGAGAGACTAAGAAAAACAGCGTAAAACCTAAGTCAGAATACCCGGTCTCGGGGCCGAGATTTGAAAACCGGGATTTTCGAAATACGAAGCACGGGTGCCAATCGCTTTCTTCTTGTAGACAAACATCCATGCCTTAAGCGATATTCTAACTCCACGATCTCAACACCTCAAAAAGCTTGGTCACTCGGCTATGACATTTGGTCGGTTAGTGTTGATTAATTGTAAACCTCGTTCGGTTAATATTCATTCGCTATAAGCCTCAATTTCACAAAAGAGCCAGACTGAACATGAACTTGCTGGAATTTTAGACTTAATTTATTAGTATTTTAATGAATTCTCATGGCGATTCAATAAATCATTCTTACGTCTGAATTTGATGCCCACGAGTTGACAAAAAGTAATGAATGTCATCCCAACTACTGAAACGATCAGATCATCTGCTTTCCGCAGTTCTCATAACTACAATTTTGTATGACGTAATTTTTATACGCTTTCGTTGCTACAAAACCTGTTGAGAACCTCTGCTTTAAGCAATTTTCATAACAGTAGGTTTCTGAGACGTGTTTTTTTAGCTCTCCATACTACCAAAATGTTTCATACGTTTTTATATAAATAATCAGGGCTGTAGTTAACTTATCACGATTCATCCAATCGTTTAAAAAAAAGGATTTAGGGCAAGCTACAAGTTACTCTTGTTTTTCAATATCTTTCCACTTGAGGAGAAGGTCCATCAAATCATCCATCCGTCCATCCTTCTAGTCACAGTTGACGAACCTTCGAGATTGAACCCATTCATCCAGTGCTCATCTGTGGCCGGACAGCAACCCCTCAACCCCATTGCTGCAAATGAGTCATATTAGAAGAACCCTCGGTAAGCTGCGTTCAATTTCAATACGCAAGAAGGAAGTTTGTCGATTTCGGTGATTGCAGCATCTTAGATGGATTTCTGACGTTTAATTTTGAAGTTACGAAGTTACTGATGATGTCTTTCAAACTCGACAGACCATGAACTGAAGCCACAGATTCAGAAAAGAAGTAACGTCCTAATATTCCAAAACGGAGAACTTTAAAATAGTAGATGTTTTATACTAGTCAAATAAGACACTAAAGAAGGCGCGCACGGCTTTCTTATCGCTTTAATTACGGAGGCAGCAAGCACCTCCAAAACGTCGGTAAACGTCCACCAGACTATACAACAAACCAGAAGGCAACGCCAGAAGACGTTTATCTTCATACTTGCCGTCATGAGAACTTCAAATCTCACCAACAACAACACTGTTGTCAAGTAATGCCATAAACACCTTTTTCTTTGGCTGTCGAACTATAAGCTTACTTGATTCATAATTATTCTTAAAATGTTAACTGTCCTGATATAACAAACAATAGCCTTTTGTTAGATATTAGGTTTTGCTGCAGCCACAATTTTTTTTAAGAGACAAAGCACCCAGCGAGACATCATACTTTGAGGGGAAAAAGCATAATTTATTTCTTGCACTGTTTCCTACTGAATATTTGATATTTGTAAATTTTATAGGGATATTTAAGGCAGTTGATTCGTTTATTGACTTCCGCCGGAATTCACAAATTTGAAGTTTATACTGACGAAACCTAAACAAGCTTATAAAATTAAGCTTTGAAATATGTGAACACTTCCAATATCGGCGATGCCTTCCGTTCTTAATGTTTTTCCATACTCAGTTATAAAATGTTTTCGAATGAGAGTAAAAATCAATCAGTAAATACAAAATGTTATAAATAAAATACCGACATACTTCTGGAATTCTTTTGTGCCTGCGTGTTGAACAATTACAAGTAGCTTAAAGCACGGAACGAACAGTGTGGAAAATGTAGCTATACTTTAACTAACATAAACTTTTTTAAGCGGAGTGATATTATGTACTGGTAGACTTAACAGTTAGTAATTCTGCACTCGATCTTTGCAATGATGAACTGTAGTGTTTTCTTCACAATTTCACGCAGTTACAAAACCAACACAGATATTTGACTGTTCCTTAGCGTTTGGGAGCCATCTTGAATTCTGAGTCCTCCTTCAGGTTTCAGAGATATTGTGTTCATCTTCAGGGAGAAGGACCGGGAAGGGGTAGACCTACCTCGACCACTATCGTAATTCCTGCTCCAGCAGCACCATCGATTGAGCTATCGAGTAATATAGGAAGCAACGGAGTCCCCGAAGGGCCCATCCCAAAACATTGAGAGACAAGGTGGTGTATCAATGTGATGTACTTTACCAAGCGGCCTCAAAAACACATTTCACTCCTGGGAATATGAAGCAAAACACGAAGGTTTGCAACAGGATCTCCAGAACGTAAAGTCCCTACGCAACACTGCATCAACGTTTGTCGCAGTTTATCACCAAGAAAACTTTTATCACTGACTTGAGATAATTCTAATTGGGCTAGTGCTTAAAATAAGAATAATTACCCTGTCTGACAGTTTTCGACCAAAAAACATTATCGCCAAATAGTACCGGCAAACAATTCGCAAAGAGGTTAGATCTGAATTTCATATGGCGGCGAATATGAAGACGGCTGTCCTCTGGGTTGTAGTGCCGTGTAGTCTGGTAGAAGTTTACCGACGTTTCGGCCGCGCTTGCTATCTTCATCATCAGGGTGATGGCCGCGAGTGCATTACGTGTCGGAGTGTTATTGTTAATCATAATACCAAATTATACGAAAATAAACAATCCCGCGGAAGAACTCATAACGCATATAATTCCCCGTACAATGATCATGTATTTACCGCTCTGAAGTTGGATTTCAACGATCTGTAACGTATTTTAGCGGTGTAATGAAATATAGGCATATTTATACCCTTAAAAACGAACATGTGGCGTAAGGTACAATTACAAAGTTGTGTTCCTTCCACTGTGTTTAAATCTAAAGATACATAACAAGCGGGAAGCTAACCAAAATGAAGAGAGACACAAAATTGGTAAATCTTTCACGTGAGCCGAGTCACCCCGTACAAGCTTGCCAGCGTGAACTCGGTAACAACTAGAAGAACCCACGCCCCCGTAGGGAACCGAACCCTGGTCATCCAACCCGTGCCCAGCGACTATCCTGACTGAGGCATCCGAGTATCCTCCCCAGTCCGTCAGCGTTCCAAATACATGACAGACATCCAAACTTGTTACACGAGCTACGTGATCGGTGTGAGAGACCATGCAGCGAGCAACGGCCGTGGTCACGGAAGGAGGCGGGGTCCGTCCACGTCGTTCTTCGGCTCTGCTGAAGGAAATAAATCAGCTTCAGCAGTGGGGGCCCATTGCATCAGCCACCGGGCGACCGAGCAACCATCCTCCGGGCCTTCGGTCACCACCTGGCGGCGAGCCGCTGACCTTCGTCTCCCCAGAACATCTCTCTCTAACCACGCTCATCCAATCACATCACAGATGATACACAGACAATAGCAGACAGAGGATGCGGCTTGCGTCTTCTGCCTCTTAAAGCTTTCTATGGGCTGTAAACATCGTCATAAGAAAGTATTACTTGTTGGGAGCTGTCAGATATATGTGCAGTAGGTAGTGAAATTTGTTTTCGGAACTGGAACGCCTAAGTTACAATTGTGTTAGTGGTTGCAGCACATTACGGACAACGAGACAGGAGGAACTCGTTACCAGCTTACCAAAATGAATCTTGAAGAAGTGCAGAATAAAGGTAGGGTAATGTCTGTCTCCAGTTTTAGGCGTAACAAAGCTAGATCACAGCTAAACCCGCAAAATAATTTCAAATCCTGTTAATGGCGAACAGCAAAACGTTTGTGATTGTGAAGTGGCAAAGATCTGTGTCTTTTCTTTTTACGTCAAGGCGTGTGCTACACTAAACAACGATTAGACAGCGTTAATAAAAGTAAGTTTGTTTATTTTTGTAGCATTATTACAATATCAATGTGTTACGCTTGCATTTTTTTAATGGCCTTCGTTGTTTATTCGTAAAGAACGTACACAAATAGTCATATACCAACGAACACTAAATTTGTAAAGACGAGCTAATAGCGTTAAGAAATAAATAATAATAATATGATAATTTATTCCACAAATTGCGGTGAAAATCAATATTCTAGTGATTCTACGTAATGTCTCTTGAAATGCTAGAGTTATATGGCATTTTCTTTCCCTGCAACTACGTTGTTTTACTCAGACTTCCATCTCTAGATAATTACTCAATTATATAGGATAGGCGTGATTGTTAAATAGCTCATAATTAGAACGTCACAACCTCCCTGGTTTCCAGTGTCACTTTTTCTGGATAATATTACGTACTGAAGAGAAAGCGTACAGAAATACTTGAGGAAGTTCGTTGTTCCTCTGACATGCACTGCAGTATTAAACACGTAACGGCCTGTGGGTTTACTAAAATATGAAATATAAATTTACGCCTATTTCTGAAAAAGTACCCTATTCCCTTAAAATAAATTTTCGCATATTGTTTAATAATAAAATGGTTCAACAAAAATAGTTTACGTTGTGTTAATTTCATGTATATATAAAAAGTACTCTTTAAACAAAGCAGGCTACAGAAAATGTAATACAAAGGAAGGCATGAGCTTATGTGGTTGAGAAGTGTCTTTGATAGTGTAAGATACTTTCTTAACGTTATAAGAACGAAACTCTCACTAGTAAACGAACTTACAAGCGAAAGAGAGAGCTGGGCGGAAGAAATATATTTTTTTAAATGTTAAAATTTACTTAATTTTCTACAAAGTCATGACGGGGATATGAAAAATTGGTTGTCATTACATTCGATATTCAATGGACGTGACATTAAAGTACTATAAAAGGATTCCTCCAACTAGGAAAACAGAAATTAATATAATTTTAGCCGATTTTACAGGGAACAATGTAGTTATTACGTGATATTTTAGACTTTCACGATGGCGAGTATAAACTGTCATTTGGGTTGTTGTGCCGTACAGTCCGGTAGAAGATTACAGACGTTTCAGAGGGCCATCGTAGCGATGATGGAGGAAGCAAGCACCCCTGAAACGTCGGTAAACTTCTACCAGACTACACTGCGCAAGAACCCAGAATACAGATATCTTCACTGCACTTATTTTATCCAAGAATTTCCACTTTTCATACGGTATATAATTGTAGAAGCATTATATTGCTATATTAAAAATATATGTAATTACTGGAAAATAAATTGCATCGGAATCAGAATCATTAATGTAGCGTAGATTTAAAATGTTCATCAGTGATAAGTTAAAAACAGAAATGAAGTCCGTGATGGCGCTTACTTTTAAATGAAAGCCTCGTGAACAAAGATCGGCTAGGGTCTACGTTGCATTGACTCAACTAATAAATATTTTGGTGAAGGGAAACAAGAAATGTTACTATAAGAAATTATGTGTAATGCCGCGTGGGAGAAGTTTCAGAGAAACAAAAAATAATACATTTTTCGAAATTCCAGCCGGAACTTTTGTCAGTAAGCAGTAAATTCTTTATTTGAGAATTTCGTTTCAAAATCTTGTTGTGACATTAATGAAACTCGGATGACATCTATAAAAATATGTTTTTTAAGACGTATCACCTAGAAATGTAACCTAATATCAGCATTATGTAAGCCTGTACAAGTTACTTTAATAACTTAATATACACGTCATTTCCATAGGAAACTTCTTCATCTCGTGCGATATCTAACGTTCTTTTTGATACATTTCAAAAGCATATGCCGCAAAAATATCTCAGTATATTGTGCTGTTGTTCCTGCTATTATAATTATCATCGTCGGAATTGAGTTAACCTTACCCTCTTTCAGTTATGTTCTTGTATTTGTTATTATCATCATTAACGTGTGCCTACAGGGCGAATAAGATTATTTTCAGCGTGAGCAGTGCATTAAGACACAGTCCTTCAGCTAGGTCCGTCATTTTTGCAAATGACATATGCAGATTTGTTATTTCTTTTAACGAAAACATTGTTTCCTCTGAGGTCAACTTCTCCGCATGAGAAAGTGTTTAGACTAACGTATTAGTTTAGTTCTTAATTTCTTTTAATGCGGGTCTATACATTTATTAGTGTCTTACCCACAGGCTCTTTGCTCTTGGCAAATACTCTAGTAAAGGAACTGAACTGAAATTAAATTGTTAATTGAATCATAATTATTATCAGTATTATAGCAAAAAATTTAAGCTTTTATTTAACATTTAAAGCCCAGCGTTAAATATATATACCACTTGCTTTAATATTCAATAACTCTGCGATCTGCTCACGCAGTGTAGTTATGAATTTCATATGATTCTCCGAGTAAACAGCGATTATTTCTTTAAAAAGCGTCAATCAGTTTGTTTTTGTAATGGGGAAGAGTTTCTTTTTCTTTGCGTTAGAAAATTAATATTTAAATATTACTAAGACAAGTGTCAGTCTCAAAATGTAAAATATAAACAAAAGAATTTAAATATGCTCACCAAATTCGCGAAACAGTTTCGAAAAGTAGACAAATACGTTCGTATCATCTCGTGAGAAAATCAGGCCCATGAACATAGGAATAGTTTACTTTCCTCTTGGGTCGCTGAAACCTAACCTAACTAATATTATTCCATCGAAATCTATATCAAGATGTCTGAACTCCCGATGTATTTTTACTTCGGTGTTCTGCAAACGTTTTTTCAGCCTCGTCACACCCTGATCTGGCACAGGCACATCACGGCACACCGAAAAACTTCACCTCACGAAAACGAAGACATTATCGTTGACTATGCTCGTGGAGTTGCATACAAATCCTTATTCTATAATAATGTAAGCATACGTTAATGAAACATAACACATGTTATATAAAACTGTCGATCATAAACTTCTATATGTGTGTGTTAAGAATTTTAATTACGAAAGATGAAATATTGCTTTTTCCTAACTGTAACCTTCTTATATACATTTTCGTATCAAAATTTTCGGCGCTCCGGTTGAGGAACACTGTTACAGAGCGCTAAATATTCCTATATTAAGCGTAAAGCGTGTTTGCTGTAAAGGGCCGCGTTTCTTATCAGACCACATATTGGCACAGCCATCCAAATTTTCTTCTCGATTGGTAGAATGAGATTTGCGTCAAGAAACCCTGAGAATGGAGAACCATATCGTTATGTACTTTCCCTTTCTCAGTAAATTCAGCTTTTAACTGGAATGTCTTTCACCACGCCTCTCATTTTAACGCGTGGGCTATTACAAAGTTTGTAAAATTTATAAGCAGAACACAATCTTTTACTCAATATTTGTATTTATTCCTAGTTTTTGGGTCAGGTCGCAATGACAATGCACCTATTACAGCACCATGTCTGTATGCCTCTGTGTCAGTCTGTCCGCATTTAACATCCCTGCAACTGTCAAACGAGTTTCCATGCATTTTTTTTAATTTGTCATCACATTTCCTATCTTTATTTCGGATCGGACATTAAAGGTCACTTTCCCTGTTTCAGTTAAATCAATATAAAACTATTTATGTCTTTAATTTGTGTAACACAGCGGTAGTTCATTTCATAATGTTACATAAAAATGTTTTATACCGATTTTAAGAATTAGAAACCACAGCTGACGCTTACAATCCAAACATGAGCACGTTTCCCGTCAGCAAAAAATTTTTCAAGAGTCCTCGTTTGTAGTTAT
>NW_019059805.1:413775-445885 GCF_000696155.1 Zootermopsis nevadensis
TTTCTGAAAAATTTCAAACGTTTATACCGTGCATCATCCCCTGACTAATATCATCACAAGCCTCCCCCTCGAATTGATGAACACATCAAAACAGAATGCGCTCAGAAACCCGTTCGACATACCATCGTCATCTTTCTGGCCAATAATTGAAGCTGATTTTACTGTTTTCTGCCTCATACTCCGGACACGGAGAGAGTTATTCGCAAAAAAAAAAGGGGGAGAGATGGAGCAGAAAGCTAATTTACATCCCAGAAGCCACTAAGTAAAAAAAAAATAGCCAAAGCCCAAGCCTTCAGACCCAGAGGCACTTCCCAATAAATCAATTTTTAAAAAAGTCACTCCCGGAGCAGCTGTAACTGGCACGGAGGCAGGCAACCGGAAATTCCGGAGCAGCGAGTGGTTGAGGTACACGAACAACATACTGTGGTACCCATCCACCCCGACGAAAGAAGAATCTCGTGTGTGGGGTGAAGGGGTGGTATGGGAAAGATGAGGGCTTCGCTTGCAAACAGTCACGTGGTCAAGAGACCGACAAGTCAATTAAGTTGAATCATCCTGTGTTAGCTCGCTCCCGAGAATAAACCAATAAAATTTTGTTAGCCTAGTTTTGAAAATCAAGCACTCGGGTAATCCTTTATCCTATGTTAAGCCTATTAGTCCTGTAATCTAAACATGGTTATCTGCAAAACCTGTCATTAGTCAAAACGAGATAAACTAACTTTTAATAAAGCTATTAGGGTTCGTAAATATTTCAGCTTAATCAGAACTTTTTAACAGACGTAATAAGAAAATTAGGAATATGTTTTTAGGGTCCTCAGACTGACATATAACGCCCATCCAAGCTAAGCTATCTCGTTACAATTCATAAATTTGGCCTCTAACTGATCATTTCATGTGTGAGTTGATTTATACACACGCCAAGCTGTAAACTGAAGAGTGTCTGGGAAGGTGTTAAGTTCTCAATTTACTTACAAGAGGTAGGTGTATTCAACCCATAGCTTCCATCAAAGCAAGAATCTTCCCAAACTCAGACACAAGACGGAAATCTTGAATAAAATAGTATTTGACGTTCTACGGCGGTGAGTAAGATGGTTGTCTTCTGCGTTTTAGCGCCGTTTAATCAGATCGCATCTGAAACGTTGGTAAACTTCTATCAGACTATACGACGTTACAACCCAGAAGACAGCCATCTCCAGTTGAATTACTTCATATGAATTAAACACAAATGATACAGCGTTGCAAGAAGATTTGTTCCCTTGATAAGTATTACAATTTGCTTATCGAGACATACGAGTCAGCTCAGCGTGTATATTCAGAATTAGTAAACAATGGAGATGCACAAAAAGTTACAGCAATTGTACGGAACGACAATCATCGAAACGGAACTAAGGACGCATTTCATCACTGTAAATAGTTCTCTATTGTCTTTTATATTTTTAATATACTGATTTACATATCTGGGTTTATTACTGCTGCTGTTATTCTGGGTGTCTCATTCTCCTCTGGAATGATTTTTCAAGGCGAAAGGAAGGGAATGCTTTAAGTGCGTGGCAATGAATAACAGCAGCACATATGAACAGTGGATGGAGGAAACAAGCGGTCTGTAATTACATGTCACCCCGGGATGATTATAATATTTCCGGTGTTTCATTTACGACCGTGAAGAAAATAAATTAGCATAACATTAAAGCTCACTGAATGTTTTGCAGACAGCACAAAAAAATTCTAAGCTTATTTTGCGAAATTAGTACGACCACAGAGCGTCTTGAGTCGCTGCATTTAAATTGCCTTAGGCCTCTGAAGAGTCCAGCTTGTGGTTCGATATGTTGAAAATTTAAGTAGCGGCCGCTTTTTAAGCAAACATTTTTAAATGAATAGGAGGTGTAGTTATTTACATTTGTTAATTTCCGATAGATTAGCTTATCTGACAACTAGAGCATTACTGTGCAAGAAACAGAACTTTGAATTATTCTGTAATGAAATAAGCATCTGCTAGTTCTTAAATCTTGCCACCAGTTGGGAATGAATACACGTAAAAATATATAAGATTAAGCAACATACATAAATGATTCGCACATACATTCACCAACATAATTATGGGTAAATTATTTTTGAATTATTGTTTCGTTTTTAATTCTGTATCTGCTGCGTAACACATCGCAACATGCCGATTTTTAAGGTGAGAAGCTAAATCCACTCACCCACTCCCAAATGTAGAGAACCGCCCCTTGTCGGCTTTAAGTGACTGCTTATTCATTATGTTCCATATCTGGACATTTCCTCGAACCCAAAACCTAAGAGCTCGCCTGGCCATGGTGACAAGAGATCCACTTAACACACTTTTTAATAATTTATTTACAAATTTATGCCCGTTTTGTTACTTGATTAAAGCTCTCACGTTAAAAGATAGTCGTTTAATTAATTCCCACCTAATAGCAATACAAATGTATCGACGTATATTAATTTATTTCCCCATGTCGCATGCTTTCTGTAACATTTCAGCGCTATTAGATAAGCAATCTGCTGTACAATAATTTCTCGCCACGTTCGTACAGAAACAGAAGCGAAACGTGGACTAAGATGTATGGCAGTTGAAATGGCGGAGCCCTGGGGGGTGCTGTTAAGGGGTAGAAAGGAAGAGACGGGGTTTAGAGACAGCAAACCCCTTGGAGTGATACAGTGTGTCATGAAAAAGAGGAGGTGGGAGGGACAGGTGTGGAGAGCTCTTTCACGCTTTACAATAGTCATTCAACCTCCCCCAAACGTGAAACAAAACAAAAAACCATCCACAGATGATGTATTTATATGTACGAGTCCAGAAACCCCTATATTTTCAGCGTTATTGCTCTTATTTATTTACTAGGCTACGGATAATGACATCCTGTGTATGGTCTATTCCCTCGACATGTCCACAAGACCCTAGTAAAGTCTAATTATTTCCTTCTTTCCGGTTCTGCTTCGTGTTCGTGTTAACGAACGAGAAGAAGACGGAGGAGAAGGAAGTTATAAAATTGTTCGGTTGCCACTGCCTCCTGATATGTTCATGCGATGAACATCAGAAATGAGGGTCATGCTTCTTATACACACACATTCACACGACAAGTTATATGAATTATTAACAATAAAACATATAATTCCCAGACCACACACACACACACACACACACACAGTGACAGTCTACAAGGCTACAATTTCAAAATACTAACCTTCTCCTGACCAGCCTGAATTCAATTTTAAACTTGTTATGATTACGTAAAAGTAAAATGGAAATTATTCTGATCGAATTAATCTTGTCAAGTAACGTATTATCACAGTCATTTCACAGAGGGATGTCTATTTAATTTTGACTAAATTAACACAGACTACAGTAGGCAACTACCGATGGCTTCTACATTCGTTGCTAATGATGATGCCGTGAACTCAATACTTTGCACACAGACTTGTAATTAAATCGTGATTTAATTTGCAGATACTGTACCGAGACATTGTGTCGATATGGCACTAAACTTTATACGGCATTTTCTTAACTTTTATTGCTCGTGTTTTGCCTTCGCACCCATGTACGTGACCATCATCATCATCATCATCATCATCATAATCATCAAGGTTTAGTCTTAATAAACCTTTCCGGCTTCAAAATAACTCAGAATTTATCCTTCCGAATTGTGCATATCGCACCTTTCTTCTACTAGTTTCTGTTGCCTGCTAGCAAGTGAAACCTTCCAGCACACCTTTCGCCAATTCTTTCCGTGATGTGGAAGATTAATTTCGTTTGATATTCAGACATCGAAGAACAAGATGGCGGTAACTCGTAACTATGCACCAAGCACAAGTCTTGTTCGGTCTTATCATAAACTGCCATAAAGTGGGCTTCCATTTCCCTTTAAAAAATCAGTCAACTTAAAGAATGCATCTTGTCAACTAGTAGTTTAGACGTACGTAACGTAACATCAGTAGTTGGACAGGAAAACGTAAAACCTCAGACAAAATGATTCTGTCCACACACTGTCCTCTGACAGACGAAAACCTTTTCGTCAATTGTTTCCTGCTTAATCACGAGTGAAATCTGTGAGCACGATTTCCGAAATTCTTAATTTGCTCAGAAAGGGGAAATCCCAGTGAAAAATAACGAAAAAATCAAAACGAGAGACGGCGGAAAGAGAGAGAAAGCGGTGCATTGAACCTTACCGAAATGTGTAACCTGATACTGTCCGCCGATACGGCGTGTTTTATGATAGAAAATGGAAACTATAAGATACCCAGTTCTATATACACGTGCAAATGCTTTGAAGTTTGAGGAGGCAGACAAGCAAGCCGTATATAAAATGAATGGTGGTCAAATGGCCAGAGGGTACACGGTAGAAGGCTACTGGTCGGTCAGTTTCGACTGAAGGAAGATGGTTAATTCAATGCGAATATAAGTGCAGAAATAATGGCAGTAGCTCCAGAACGGTAAATGTTTACTTGATTAGCTCCACGGCGCCTTTCAGTACCACCGCCATCATCACATGTGAAGCAGGGGTGGACGAATACCTGGGAGAATGTGCCAAAGAGGCCTTAAATTTTGACTCCAAAAGTCACATGAGTAGCATGCAGAAAACATGTAAATGTTAGAACGTTTAAAAAGAAAGGATGAAATAGAACATTATTTAACGTATTAGCGTAAATAAACTGTTGCTGAAACCAAAAGTTTACGACAATAGAACGTTATTATTATCCGCTGGAATCCTTTTTTTAAAAATATACTTGGTTATGCGCCGTATTAAATTTTATACAACATCCTCTCTGTTATTAATAAATTCTTAAGAATTTAGGTAGTGTATGTCTGTAAAGAAACTTGCGTATTTGTTACAGTTGCGTGTTATTTCATTCTTGCGGGTTATCCGGGGTTTCAGTTGTCACGGAAAATATATTTCTCAACCAAACCCGATAATCGGGAGTCTACTGCATTTTACTGAACGATATTGTGTTGGAAATCAAAAGGAAAGGATTTGACGTTTTCACGGCGGAGAGTCTGAAGTTGGCTGCCTTCTGAGTTGTTACACCGTGTAGTCTGGTAGAAGTTTGCCGACGTTTCAGAGGTCATACTACCTCCATTATCAGGGCGATGAGCTCAACTTCTACCAGACTACATTTTACTTTTGTTGCCGGCATAAAAAAAATAATTTTCATATATAACTAAAAAGTTGCAGTCTTACTTAAGCCGTGACACTTGTGAAAACTAGGCCTACGGTGGATTAAGAATCATGACTAGTCCTGAGTTCAAATCGTTGCGATATTCTTCACATATATATTTTAATGTTACTTTACAGTTCACGTGTCAAAAAATAAGAATATCCTGCCTACCTACGGCCTAATCTTAAGAACTACCATTCTGTTAGGCAGAGTTTCCTCTTCTTTGCTAAACCTACTTCTCAATTCGCAAGCCACGACGAATTGGTGGATAAACGGACCCACTAAATTCATAAACAAAAGTATGGACGCCAACCTACTAGATGAATGGAGTTATTTCTGTCTTACACTTAGGGTCTCAGTCATAATTTTGTGTACTTCGGATGTGTTAGTATTAGACTGCTGCACAGACCGAAAAACAAAAAGCAATAGACTTCAACATTATATTCGATCGCGTCAAAGATCCAGCCTTTGTAAAACATTTTTTTAAGGTTTAACCAACTGCAGCAAAAGTCACGTTTAAGTGCACACCTTAACAT
Source organism: Zootermopsis nevadensis (assembly GCF_000696155.1). The sequence goes on from NW_019059805.1 coordinate 419,487, forward strand.
TGAGAAATGTGCATTCTGCTTTTGACATGGCCTTGAAGTCTCTTGTCTTCGCAACCTTCTCGTCACCATGTGATGCCAGTTTTTCCTCTGTATTTATAATTATTTTTCAATAGGCCTACTGTATGTAGCAGGAACTGAGGTTCTCACCGCGGCGATATGAAGACGGCTGTGTTCTGGATTATAGTAGCGTGTAGTCTGATAAAAGTTTACCGACGTTTCAGACGCACTGCATCAGTGGCGATTATCGTCCAGATGATGGAAGCAGCAAGCACCTCTGAAACGGCGGTAAACTTGTACAAGACTGCATGGTGCTACGACCCAGAAGACATCTTCAAACTGTTCACCCCTGAGGTGGATCCAAGGTTGCCTAAGGTATGCGAAACACAGCTTCCATAGACCGGGGCATGAAGACTAAGCTTGCAGTCCAGAGCACAGAACCTCCTCGGTTGATGTATGGTCGAGTAGCCCAAGTCAATATTTATCTTCTCCAAGTAGAAGGGTATAACCATCACACTCAGACGTTACGTGCGAATTACATTCACCTCCCTCCCTCGTCCCCCCCCCCCTTCTTTGCCCACTTTCAACCGCCAGATCCTTGGCCAACCGTCCAGGTATAATGAACCGTGAAACACGTCGTCTGCGCTCTCACAAATAATACTGAAACATTCTACCGCCTTCAAATTTACCATAATTAGTCTTTCAATAGTAATTAACATTTATTTAGTACCTATTTAGTGTGTTAGTGATAGCTGACTGGTCAATCTGTGTAGCTAATGAAATGTCTGTGACGTTTTTTAAGTGTTATCTCGCTTACGACATTTAATACTTTGGTAACACAAGTGCATACCCTTCAATAAAACATGAGTTATATGATAATTTATCTAATTAAAATTGCATTTTTCTCCCTTCTGAAACAGACAGAGACCGCCATCTTAAACAAAGATGTAAAAAAAAATATATTTGACGATGCAGAATGTATTTTTCTTTAACTTCTTTTAAGCCTATTTCCTTTTCTTAAGGGGGGAAAACAGGCTTACGAGACAATCATGTTGTTTATCCGTTTTCTCCATTTTAACTTTTAACCAGACTACCGATTTTCACGAAGTTGTAATGAACGTAACACACACACAAATCTCGAACCTTTCAGCTCCATATAATCGGCACCTAATAACAAAATGGCGGTCGTGTGAAAAATTTCTTTAGATTCCAGTTTCACAGCGGTAATTAACAGACCATTAAGGACGCGAATTTAAATTTAGGTATGGAGATCCATCATACACATACCTATAAACTAAGCATGAAATGTATAGATTAACAATTCCCATCATGGCTACGGTGCGTAGCTTTAAGATTATATCTGAATAATATAACACAATATCTGTAATATATCCCCAAGCATATAGTAATAAAGTCTAATAATAGTAATAACATTCTGTAACATATGTTCAATTGAAAGAAATAATAAATTATAAATAAATGACCTCAGTGTATTTTAAGACAAGACCCCAGAACAGAATCTCATAACCTCACTGCATTTCATTGCTACATTACAAAATCACGTCAACACAAGATTTCTGCGAGTCGAAATCTGTAAAAAATAAAGCAGGCTTTACAAATTCAGCCCAAAACTTTAAATTGTCTTAAATGAAAACTGATAAACACGTTCCAAATCTCACAGATATAAGAATTTTTAAAAAATTAATTTGATCCTCGATGTAGCTCACATGGAATAAATGCGCCTGTTAACAGGGAGATAAGAACCATGTACTGAAAGTCGGCACGAATCTAACGAAACATGTAATTTTTTGCAACTACTCTAATCGGTAGTCGACAATTTATACTATAATGTTCAGTTGATGCAAACCGCAAGCTGAAAGTCGATAATACGTGCTTTCCAAACGCTCAGGGACCACCTAAAGCACGGAAAAAATAACGTCCTTATAATTCATGTACAGCATGTGATTGTCTTTTTATTTTATTTTATTTTATTTTGGGAGCTGGTTAGGCAGTCAGGTTCCATTTCTCACGCCATCGTCATTCCAAAGGTGCCAGAGTCCCATAATCATAATCTCGCCCACACAATATTGTATGTGACGCGGCTACCTCAGTCCCACGATTCATGCTACCAATTTGCATCCGTAATGTGTGACTTCCCTACCTTCTGGACATGATCCTGGCGAGGCTATTCGTAGCGGGTCAAGTTCGTGTCATCCTTAACCCTCAGGGCTCTGTGAACGTGCGGAACCGCGTTATATAACACTGGCCAATAGCTTTTCGTCTTTCCATTGTCATTTTCGTACTAATGAATCTCCTTAGAATACCGCGTGAGCAAAAAGCATTGGATCTTACAACCTGAATGACACTCTAGAAATCTTGACGACAAAAGAAATTAAATAGACATATTCAAAACAAAATACGTTCTTAAAAATTCTGAAACAACAGACAGGGTAAATAAAATATGTGAATAACTGTACAAGAACACTCGCTTTTATTATTTTATTATATGTATCACGATAAAAAGCACAGTAGCTAGACCCAATAGTAATCAGTTCACATTCAACACATGTAAAATCATGGTGTAATATATAACCTTGGAAATATTTATTATGAAGGACATCATGCACTTCTTTTAAACATTTTATTCTTCTTCAGAAGAAGAACTGAGTTATGTAAGACTCCAAAGAAATACGTAAAGACTGCTCTAGGTGTTTGCTTCCTTATTTTAAAAAGACTGGATTAAAAAATGCTGATGATAATGACATTTAACTCATAGTCAGTCACAGAGTCACCTGATAAGTACAGTAACTATGATATCACACTAGATATTAGCATTATTAATTTAAAATTTTCATTTTATATCATTTTTATTTAAGTGTTTATTAAATTCATGTCGCCTTCACACAAGCAGGCTGCTTAAAGATACTTTTAAACGGGCGGAATTTTTAAAACGCAAAAATTTACTCAGTTACATTCAATAGACGTTCTGTTATCTACACTGTCATGCCAAGGACTTTTAATGTTAAGCCTATAAATAAAAACAATGACGAACTCATTATCAGAATATGAATGGTTATTTAGAACTTTTACAGCAAATCTGAATTATTTTGCCTGGCGTCCGTCCTGTATAATTCAGTAATCACGATTTTAAATTAAAATAATTCAACTAAAATACTTCACTACGCAGGCGGAAAATATTAAGAAATAATGTACAGGAACATTCGAAATTACCCACGTGCTCAATATATTAGTCCAAAAGTAATACAGATGGTTTTAAGAGACAATATGGCAGTGAATGAAAGCAGTAATTTTCATGCGTTCAGGCTTTGATGGGGGAGGATCTGCACTTCTGAACGAGTTCTGAAGTCTTCTCCTTCTTCATTAAGGTTCTCCAGTACCACGATGACAAAGGCTGTGCACAATGTTAATGAGGACAAGGATTCATAGTGCAATCCTTTTGCAATAAACGATTTCCACTGAGGAAACCATACACGATTGTAAGCTATGAAATTGTCATTAGTTAAAACAGGACTGACGAAATTTTACAATTAAAAATACGTTAATTTTCTTCTAGATAAAAAGAAAGATAACAGTTTTATCTAATGTACATTTCACAGGTGTATTTACTATATTCGTGTTTAGTTTTAATCGTAAATTCTCCCACACGTTCAACGGTATTAAAGGACATAACAAATTTCATACGTCATGAATACTGCTGTACATTCTAATTACCCTATTAGTCTGTAAATAATAACAGTTTTGTCCTCTACAATTATTTATAGTACATCACGCTAACGAAGAGAGAGTTATTTGCCTTGTTCACCTCTGAATCAGTCTTGATGACAGGCCTTCGGATTTACTTCCGAGATTCTACGTACGTCTAATTAATCTCTACGTTTAAACTCAAATTACGTTTATACAAGCGGCACTTTCATCACGAAAGTGAGAGAGTCTGCCAGTACACTCAATGCACAGATAAATCAAAATCAGGTCGGACTACTGCAAATATAATTTGTGGGAATAAAACACGGCGATGCTTAAAAAATCTGTTTGTCCTACCATGAAACGTAAATAGCATATCTTGAATACTAAAAAATATGGTTTTAAAACAGCGTACGCAAATGAAATCTAATATCCCCTCCACCACACACATGAACATTCTGACACTGGTAATCACCTGAGCTAACTTCTGTGGTGGTATATTGTTGTAGACTAACAATAATGTGACCAGAGCAATGTAGGCCGACACAAGGACGTCAACAGCTACTCTGCCCTCCATGATAAACTTGCGTTAAAAGTAAGTGAAGTTACCCCAGCCAGATCTTGATAGCACCCCTTCGCACTATAACGACCGTCATCAAACAGGTTTGTTCAGCACCTAACACCTATCCTACCCATTCTCTACATCATCAAAACCGTAAGAGAAATGCGAACTGGAATACAAATCATATTTACATAGATCTTATCCCATGATGAAATGTTACGGTTGATATATGAACAAAAGACATCACGAAATGTTCTAATCGACGAACAGAAATTTTACATAGAATATTACACACAGTTGTCAGTCATGTAAAAATGCATCCACCATTTAACCCAGAACTCAGGATTTGAATCGTATTAAGGAGTTTACCGGCACCTCACATAGTAGGTACGTGATGTCATGCCCTCTCGCGTTTTTCAGATCAGCGTTGATGGTAGTCTGCCCTTTTGACACAATTTTGGTCTTCAAATATCAGAATGCACTTTCATTTTGCCAGTTTGCCAAGACCTTTGCTTCAGCCCCCCCACAAGGTAGATGTCACCAATCCAAAGCAGACATGGTCACAAACATTGTCCCCTCTCTATCAAGAGACGACGATGTCCTATCAGCGGTTTCGACTGCTCTTTTATCACATCGCACGTAAAGGACACTCCCATTGGCTGTCGCACCGCGTCCTTTTGAATCAAGCGGCACCCAATGACAACACATGAGACTTGTACGTCTTTTGTTGAACAGAGGGAAGTTTTGATTGTTACGTTGCTGACAACCCCTCGGCGACATACGGGGGTGAATCGTGAACAGAGGCTGCACACACAGAAGTGGAACTGAATTGTTGAATACAGCAAAAATTAGGGGTGGGTGGATTATATAAAAGAGGGAGGACCGGTGGAGGGGGATTCTCTCTAGTTATTACACAATAGAAAAGGTGAAGTGGATTTTCAGTTCAGAGGCTTCAAAGGGGAGGGGGGACAAGGGTGGTACAGTGTGTCGGCTGTTCTGGGTTACAGCTGTTTGAACAGGGAGCTTACTTCCAACATGTCTGCTGCGCTGAAGGAGCAGAGGCTCTTCTCTGTATTGCAACTACCCCCCACCTCCTTCAGTGAATAGTGAACGCCGCGTATGCTTCGATGAACAAATGACAGAGGCTGTAGGAGGACATCTCTCTGGCGTAGGAATCATCGCAGCTCTGAGGATAACTAACTACATTGATTCCCATGAGAAGGGATAAAGACATATTGAACTGGAACACGAAAATGAAATGGGGAGAGGGGCGAAGCTCTTTATATATTGTACCACGTCACCACTTACGTCCTAGAAACTATTATATATTGACAGAGAGAGAGAAAGAGAACACCTTTGCTAAAGAGGGCTTCGTCATTATGTCTGAAACCTTCATAATTCCAGCAACCCCTTTCATTACGCACTGGAGTGTGGGATGGACTTATTTTCATAAACTTTTCCGTCATCATTGGACAGTTACGTAAAAAAAAACGATGCCATTGGTTTAGATATGACGAAGAAGCTTGCTTGCCGAAGCCCCCCATCATGACGTCCAATGTCCACAGATGAAGAACTCTTGTCAACAGATTGAGTGAATGGAGGAACTTGGGTAGAAATCTCCTCCCCTCTTATTCAGTTTCAATTTACCTTTTGTCCTGAATAATTCACCCTTTGCTCCACACAAAGCGGAAGGGTGGAGTACCGTACCCCTCACGACGGATATGTCATCTCAACAGAGAAAAATACGTACCACGAATGTGACCAGTAACATATCTCAGAGATCGATGGCTGTAAGAACCATTGCGTACGGATTGCTTTATTTTCAGAGTCCGGCTTGAATTCCGCATGCGACAAGCCCCAGTCCAACCCACAAACATAATATTCTCAATCTCTCATCTTATACTGCATGAACACAGAAAACTGTGGGTGAGCGAAGATAAAGTAAACACACAGGACAGAAAACAATAAAGAAACAAGTGGAAACAAGTCTAAACTAAGTATTCGTACATATTAGTCTAAATAATATCTTGTATCGAGAAAATGTTTTCAAAGGAGACATAGTTTTTGCAAAATTAATTTTCTTAACACAGAAGAAACAGGAGCAACCTGTCGCTGAGAAACAATCCGTAGGCTATATAAAAATTATGCTTGAAAAAAGTGGACACAGATAAAGGACCAATAAAAGTACTAGAATGAATTAGCAAAGTGCATGGCTTCATTGTTATGGCAGAGTCCAAATCGTTTGGTTAATTATTATTTCTAGAAATCTAAATTTCAATCAGATAATGAGCATATAAATTACTCACAGCTACATGAAAATATGAAGCCAAATATTTTTCTCCACGTATTAAATTTAATTCCGAGCACTCGTTCTTTTTCTGTTCTCAGATTGCATAAGCACATAAGTAAGAGTGTCCCATTACAGCTTTTGTAGACCCATAAAATTTTAAATTTCTTGCCTTCCGTCCTCGATTAGTATTTAGATGTAATTCCCGGAATACACCCCAGCGTCTTACTTCTTTGTTTGATTAGCTCTTTGTTCGTTTGTTGTTCCCAACGAATTGTCTCTTCGCTTTTTCAACCTTTCCACACAGCTCGTCAACAATGAACACAAAAACATCTAAATATCCTGCAACAAGAATGAGCCTTCAGAAGTGAAGTATTCATACCACAAAAGCAAATAAGAATATGCAGACATTCCTTTTGCCCTCTCACCCACACCAACTGAATTGTACAAATCATTTTGTTTATTAATTATTCTGATTAAATTATATTTCCAAGCATATTTATCTCATAGTAAGATTTTTTATGTAAACTGCAGCTCACCAAGAAAATACCCTGTGTGTTGGAGGTACTAACAATGGATCGACTGATTTTAACAGATGAGTCTTTAAGCTTTGCATGTAATTGGTCAGTTATATTTACAATTATCAGCAATTAACATACGACATTCAATTCACAGCTTTGTAAAACAAATTATTACAGATGACAGTCTTCTGGGTTGTTGCGCCATGTAGACTGGCAGAAGTTAACCGTCGCTCTGATGATGGAGGCAGCAGAAACGTCTGTGAACTTCTACCAGATTACACGTCGCTACAACTCAGAAGGCAGCCATATCCATACCCGCCGCCGTGAGAATCTGAAAACTCACAAATTATTACAGACTGTCTTTTTATTTGCTTTTAAACCGCACTTGATTATATAACAGTATTTAATTATCTCTGCAATTTCATCCCACGTTGGTTACAAGTTGTGCATTACTGTAACACGGTATTTATCTAGCAATATTGCACAAAATAATTTTCGTTCTACGGAGTTGGCATGAACTGGCAACATTTTTATGCTCAGTGGTTAACAATCCTGCTCGTATCTGGAAAGTTCGGAAGTTGTGCGTTCAAGTCTCGTCCCGGAAGCAGCCTATCTTGACTGAGGTCTTTCGTAGGTTTCCTCAGTCCCTCCAGACAAATACCGAGGCAGTATTCCTACCTTAAATTACGCCACGGCCGCTTTCTCCCACAAACATTCTATTTCATTAATCACCAGTCATCACATCTTCCGACGCCAAATATTGTAGTCGAAACTCTGACAGCGTCGTTATACAAATCGCAAACAAACTGTAATTCCGAAGGCGACTCAAATATTCATCGAACATTCAATAAATTTGGACAACCACTTTCTACGGTATACTAGCATAACGTATGGCCCGTCGAAGCTCACGGGATTTAAACTTTTTATGATGAACAGTAATACAGTTTATTTCAGCTTTATCTGTGCAGAACCTGCTTTGTCCTTGCCTCGTTTCTTCGTTCCGCTAGCGCCAGACTCCACTGCCGACGAGCTTTCGTGTCTTGCTACCAGGATTGCCACCGTCAGAACTCAATTTTAAATTTTAAGCATCGAGAGAATGGCGCACTCTCATGCGTGATGGACATAGGTTATTTTTTTTAGGAGCAGATTCCATCCCTTGACAAACACAAGCAATGCTCTTAAACAGTCGTTCCTTGAACTCCCCTGCTGGTTCCTCATGAAACAAAGTACAGGATCAGTGGGTCTTATAAGACTTCAATTTAGAGTTGAGATTCATATAAGCCGAGACAGCAGAAAGCTGTTTTGTAGAGGAAAGGCTTAATTGTTTGCTACTGCCCTGTGCCGATCGAAAGATGACTCCCGTTTCTAAAGCCCTGCAGTGTGTTCTTGTTTAACTAACATTTCTCTGACCTTATCTACAGCAAAGCAGAAATTGAGACGGCCAACACTTTTTTATAGAAACGCCGCTTCTGCATCTGGATAGAACATTGATTGCGTCACTTATAATTACGCCTCTTTATTAGAAACAGAATCACAATATAAGGTCCCGAGGGAACTCTATAGGCCTAATATCGCCACGGCATAGCGGTTCGGATTCTCGTTGTAGATCACTGTTCATACTTATTGATACTTATTACGTCTGTCGGTAATTCAGGAATAATTGGATTTGAAAGACGTAGAGTAAGTGTTAATCCATTCTGCGAGAAATGTATTAATAACATTTCGTTTGCATTCACAAAATACTGAATATTTAGTCTGTCTCATAAACATGCAATCGGTACTATAGCGTTCTGTGAGAATGAAAATAATCACGTCCACGATATACTGATACCAAAATATTGGATTAATTGGCATTCATTGTAGTCGGTTTCTTTAGAAATTATATGTTCTGGTTAAAAGATAGAAAACTTTCTTTTTGTTTATTCATTTCAGTGCCTGTATAAGCCACTTATAAATCATGACATTACCGAAGAAGGAACATTAAATGGTAAGATGCCTTAATGTCTCGCTACCTATGCAGAGTGAAAGTCCACGTGAATCAAGGGAGACTGAATAACACACGAAGATTGCTATAATTACACAGAACCCACGTACAGCCAGAATTATTCCTGTTCCACTTCTTACCTTCACTCACTTATTTTACCCTTATTTTAGTTGCATGTAACTTCAGTAACGTTTACCCATTTGCAGTCTGTATTTACAGGTTAAGTCAACTATCCTTCCAAGGGTCTGGGAGACAGAAATAGCCGAGTAAAACAGTTCAACAACAAAGAAAAATATTCTGATGAAGAGGCTAAATTCATATACGGGGAATAATTAAGTTGTGAATCTATAATAGAAAATGTTTGCCGGACGCTAACAGTAAATTTCGAGTCTCATCTCTTATTTTAAGGCTCTTCAATTTTCAATTTACAGCATTAAACCCACCGTGCCCTTGTTGCCTACCTTTAGTTTCAATTAATTTAGACATTTTTAACGTGATTATTCAGCTTCTAGTGTAATTATAAATGTAAATATTGTTCTCATTCATTACTTTCCTGATAACTACTTTAAATTTGTCTGTTTCTAGTGATACTTTCATATTAAAATCTAAGTAATTGCATTGTTATTTGCATATTTTATAATGGAAATCGTTATCTCTCTTTACAAGAATTGGGTCCATTAGATAATTTCCATATATTATTGTATCTACGCGTACTCGATTATTATTTATGGATACGTTTCTTCCAAAATTTATTTACGTCATTTTTTCATATGGTATGAACAGATGAATTAAACCTGCCTTGTATCATTCCTGTGTTCACTGTTTCCCATTTTTATGAATAAATTATTTTATACGACATTCCTTTGGCCTATTCCTGTTCTCAATTTGATAAGTACACTAAATCACAATGATCGTACGTTTATTCCGGTAGCTATAATAACAATACGTTCCCAACAGAAATAGCCCTGTAGTACGCAGTCTGAATGTTGAAGTATAAACATCATTCAAATATAAATTAACTTGATATATTAAAGATTCACCAAAGGTTTGTGACAATGGCTGATTCATTATAAGAATGTTGTGTTAGACATTGTCCATTGTGTGAATTATACCTGACAATTTCAAATATCTAACACAAATATATCGTATATATTTCCAACATAGTGTTATTATAATATGTGTTTAAAAGTTATAAAATTTTACTATTGAGTTGTTTTATAATTAGTTGCATGCTTGATCGAATCTGGTTCTCAGTTATGGATCTGTATTAGAGAAATCGTCCCAGTAGTTCTATTCTCAGACATTGTTTCATGTAACATTCCAAGTTGAGAAGGTAGATCGACCCCAAAGCAGGAGCGACCACCACTCTGATGATCAGACCCTTTATCTCTCTGTCTGCTCCAGCTCTGACTGGAGACAAGCCATTACAAGCAAGTGATGCTATCGCAACATTTTAAAAGGTTCCACGACATATGTTGTAAAAGGTAACTGCGCCGACAACTCAAACGCCATCCTAAATTTTTCTTAATACATTTCATAATGGAGAGAAGTAGTAATGAAAATATCACACCTCATATCAGCGGCTGGCGGTGACAGTGAGAAACCATTATGCTAGTCCTGATACAGTCATTTCTTTGTATGGTCTAGATCTCTCACTTGCGGCAACGCTGAGAAGCTGAAAGCCGGGCCTTATCTCGGCTTCTTCTAGCCGAGGGGCTTGCTTCTTCTTCTCTGCGAGCTTCGACTAGAAAGGCGCAAGTTACCAAACAGAAATTAACAAATGGGATATTTAAATCTTGCAATCACTAAGACAAGAAGAATCTATCGTCATTTTTCTTCGATTCATATCATCACTATTATGCACAACTCACTACGCATTAGGCCTGCAAAGCAAATTGTTGCTGACAAATAATAATCGTCTTCTGGGGTGTTGCATCGTGAAGCCTGGTAGATACTGACCGACGTTTCCGAGGTAATTAATGGCTCCATCAACAGGTCAGACTTAACTCTTTCAAGTCCGATGTTCACGTTTTTAAATATTCAGTATTTATCCAAACAATCACTCACTAAAGGAATATAATTTATGGGCCTAAACTGGTAAGTTTAATTTGCTATCAAAACTGAGAAGATGCTCACTAGAAGATAAAATAATGAATTCTGATATATAAACACGCGGTAATAGGTAACTGACAGTTGATATATGTTGTATCTAATGGTTTCTATGTTCGTGCTATCACCAGGATGAATCAAAGCAATTGGGCGAAATATGTAGGCCTAAACCAATTACATCATACGTAAAATGTTAATAACAGCTTAAGCAATAGAAAAGATCTTTTTTATAAAATTTACCTGCGTTAATAAATGGAAACATAAGACACAGATAACTGTTGGCATTTGTTTTAAATAATGTTGTCTTTCGAAAGTAAAATTTTACCAGAAAAAATGAAACAAACTGTCCTTCACAAATGCATCATAAACAGCTTCCTATTCCCCCGTATTACAATCCACATTCCATCATCACATTTAGCCTCAGAATTCCTTCCCTTTCGAAATTGGCGTCGTATCCTATCATTCCTACGCCTGCGCCGCTCTCCAGACTCCCGTCATTTTTCGCGCCACCTAATTTCTCCATGAATCGTACGAAAAGCACTTGTGACAGAATCCAAGTCAGCTCCCATTTGAAACGTGTACATTTGCTTTGCACACAGAAGGTTTCTTTCTACTTTCTGACATACGTTCTTTCTTAAACTTAATATAGGCATCAAAACAGGAACAAAGAACCACAGAACACATCAATATTGAAAGATATATGACCAAAAGAACATATTTCATAATTTCTCTCGAAAGATCCAATCGCTTTCGTTTCTACTTCTAAATAAACTTTCCAGTTGCGTAACTTATTTCCTGAAATTAATTTCCAACAACATAGCAACTAGCATGTCGGGTAAATCACCGAAACAAGTTTGAATACTTGCAAGGCGTTAAAATTTGACACCTGAGATTGGAAGATCGGTGTAATTATCCGTTCAATTGTGCTTGGGTCCCAAACGTTCCCTGAACTTCATTCACATTGAAGTAATCATGACTTCAACGTGTTACAGACTTCAGTAGATTTCATGTAACAACTGTAGAGCAATAGAACGGAGACGGGATCACACCTCTCGTCATGCGGAACAAAATTCGCGTTTGGCAATTTTCTTCCAGGTACATTTCTCATCCTGCAGCTTACGCCATCGATAGTAAGTAACTTCTTTAAATACAGGTAGATTACTTATCGATTTCAAGATCGAAGAGAAACTGTAAAACAAATTGCGTAATGCCTTCTCTAAATTACATCAGTGTCGGATGTACGAATGTTCTGATGCAATATTTCCTGTGCATTCTCAAGGCAGATTGTATCTACCAAACTTTGCGTCTGGCTTCAGAACCATGAAAACTTATTAACTTTTGATTTCCTCCCCGTGCGAGATGCCATCTGTCGAGAGCCACCTGGAATCAAGAGGTTTAGGGAGGGGCTATACCATTTTAATAAGCAACTGTGTTTGTATTTCGGAGCCCACGCTTTACTTGTCGTGATAAGCCATTTCGTGGGGTGCAATCTCACATCTATTGCAGTGTCACAGACGGCAGCCAAAGAAAAATCACAATTCTTCTCAAGTCTCCTGTTCTTTACGCAGAACGCTACTGTGGCCGTTCCAAAGTTAATATGATTACTTGTCAGCTTCTCGAAGGCTCGGATTCGAAACCAGGGTAGTTCGCGGGATTTGTGGTGGAGAAGGTTGCACTGGGACAGGGTGTTCCCCGTGTAAAAATAAAATAAAAAATAGAACGTCGTAGCTTTTTTGGTAGCAAGCAGCATGGCATGAAGATTTTTTGCGGTTGAAGGTGGTAAAAGCAAGGTCTGAAGGATTCTAGCGAAGTTACTTCTCATCAGTCCTAAAAGTACTCGTAAGTCCACTTTTAAAGTTCGTAAATTTTCTAGTATTAAATTTATCTCCTATCTCATAATGGTCTGAATGTCTTACGTCCCAGCATAAAACGTCCCTAAATATGTAGTTCATTGCTGTTGATGTTAATATGGTAGACGCAACAGAGCACAGTTAACTGACTTAGAATACAGCCAAATCAATGGAATACTGCCATATCTATACGCACTGAATTTCGAATTTCCTAAACTTGCACTTTTCAAAGGCACGTTACTACCCACAGGTTTAATTTCCATCAGTTTTCTTGGTTCTTGTTCCTTTATTTTCTTACTTTAAGAAGCAGCCTATATCTCTGTGACATGGGTCTCCACAGGTAATAATAGGTTCGACTAATGACTACCCAGTCAAATTACATTAGGCGAGGCAAAGGACCCTACATTCCAGGGGAAATTACAGGACAGAAAACTTGCTTGTCGTCTGGTCCTGTGGGTATGGAACACTGCCGTTCCTAAGACAGTATCTCTACTTTCAATAAATGATAACCCATAAGCCACAGATATATGACTAAGCACACTAAATGTTATAGAGCCTGCTTAAACCTATACTAAGCCAAATAAATCCAGTTCACACCCCCAGACTATGTTTCTCTTTAATAAATCTTAGTAGTATACTTCGATCTCCGCAGACGTCTTCCAAGTTATCTTTACCGTATTACCAAACTTGAAACAAATTATAAATATCTCGATTTCTGGAATATTATTTTGTGTGTTAAGAATAATAAAACAAGACCAATCTTCTACTATAACAGCATAAATAGTAAAGCAAGTAAAGTTCTATGGGATATAACACTAATATAGCGTCTTGTGGGGAAGGTAATTTCATCCAGCTGTTCGTAGTAAGAGAATTCATGCAAATTGTAACAATAAATTCGTCAAAAATAAAAAAAATCGGCACCTTGAAGGCTACTACACAGCGTAAACAAACTGTTTCAGAATACGTGCCCTATAAGTTCTAACTTTAATGGCTGACTAGTCGCTTTAGAATTGCTTCACAGTACGGCTGATACATTCATTGCTTGTATAGTGTAACATGTCTCTACTAAACGAAGTAAAATGGTGCTTTCTGAAAGTCTTAACTTTAAACTGCTGTTAATAGCCACTTCGTTACGTTTTCCGTTTTAAATTATATTGACTCCCACTTTCATCGCCGTCTGTTTCCTCTTTTAAAGTCAGATGTTGAAAAATAATTGTCACGTGAATAAGGAACTGCTTTAATTTCTTTAAGACCGAAAACAAGAGAGAGTTATGATTTTTGAGATAGTATTCATTTTTTTTAAATTCAAGCTTTGGTGTTAAAAATAGTTCGTTAGGTGAAATAGTGGGAAATGATTCTTTTTTTCGTGGAAGAAACACACCACAAGACACGTTACTGAGACAGGACACATCACATTAAACCTCCTGACCGTTTTCCTTTTTTCTTTTCTGTTGAGAAAGAATGACTTTACAAAATTGAATGTCCAAAACTAAGCCGTTTCCTTAGCGAAGCTAACAGCTTGTGAACACAGCAGTCGCATGATGAGACTTGATGACTGTCGGGATAATAACATCGTTTAAAAGTGGAGCCTTCCTGACAAAGTTAATCCGTGCGCAATTTTCGCGACATAAAAACTGTGTCCAAGAAACAGAATATTAATTTCATTAACGGTGTCCGAAATTTATGAGTGCCAAGTATGTGCAATTAGAATTGTAACGGTAAATATTCATTAAATGGAACAAAGTCTTCTCTTAATGTAACCTAACAGCCAATGTCTGTCAGAAGTGCGCCGTTCCTGCAATACGGAAAGTACTGACGGTGGCTACTCTGGCAAACGACGCTGTGGTGTCGCCTGTCGTGGGGTCTGGTCGAGTCTCCCTTTGGCAGGAGTCTAGAGTTAGGCGGCCGGTCTTTGTTGGTGCATCTGGCTTCAGTCGCAGAGAAAATGTTTTCATATTTAATTTACTCCATAAAAACATTTTATAAAATTTGTACTTTCACTACAGAGATAATGGTGCAGTATATTGTATTATTGTTCAATACAATAAGGTTTAAGGTTTCATTCCCGTCAACGTTCACGGAACATACTATTACAACAGTATTTACCATCAGCAGAATTCTTATTAAGCGTACGAAATGGTTTTTACTCTTCTGAATTGTGGTGTATACTGCTTCCAGCGTCCCTAGATCTAAACATGTAAACAAGTACAGCCCATGTTTAAATATCGTAGAATGTTTTATACTGGCTTTAACTTTCCTGGAAAATAATTTCAAGTCTTATAACATAACTGCATAGTTTAGGATCTTGCTTCAGTAGTTAACAGCCTACCAAGCTGATCTAAATATCTGCTGATTTTTATAAGCCCGATAGTTCATCACCTTGTCCATAAAACGTAGTGCTCTGACACTTTCATAAGTGAAATTAATCCAGTTCATCAAATGCAGTGTCCCACTTAACGTGGAACCCGCTGCATCATGCCTCAACAGCAGCGAACAAACTACCAGGATGTGTTAGTCACGAAAAACGTCAGTCAAGACAACCGGTTTGCGATCCCAGATTTCAACCTGAAGGCTTCCCGAATTTGAAATACTCGCTGTGACCGGCACATCTTTATCTGTTACGAAACGGAATGTGAAACGAAAGCAACAGTGATAAAAATATTATCGAATTCTCAAGCGCTCTGCTCCACGGAGTTAACTACTTCTTTGGCAGCGATAGGAAAAAGGGTAGACGTTTTCACAAAGCATAACAAAAATCACAGAGGCGAAATGGGACATCCCTGACCTATCATAAAAATACACAGGTTACATCAAGCAGCAGACCCATCCTGTTCAATAGAAGGCCTAATGGTCTATAGTTAGTCGCCTACCTGGATCATGACAGTTTATTTGCTGAATTTGGCCTTTAGCACAATGCAGTATCAATTAACCAACTTCCTAAACTAACAAGTCTTAGCAGAAATTAACACCCTTCATGCCAAACAATACTGAGCCAACCTCCACCCCCACACACGCATTTCTCCAAGATCCATCTTAATATAATTTCACTTCATTTTCCAAGTTGTCACTACATGAAATCAGAATCCAGAATGCAGTCTCATCATCCGCAATCGAGTCCCATGCCCGGGTTACTTATAACATCGATTCCACTACGCTAGCAGCAGACAACCGCCGTGTTCATCAGATTTAAATTTGTTTGACGTTAAGTAAGCTTAGTGTACTTTTCAATGTAGACGCAGACCTAATCACAGAGATTGACTGCCCTTTAAAACGTAGGAGCTACATGAAAGTTCACACACTGAACAACAGGTGTAGTACATCGGAGGAATAACGTGATGTTCTGTGTTACTACTGGAACCTGATTGTACTTCCTATATTGGTCCATTATTACGAAGGTTATCTAAGAGAAAGGCGGGCAAAAAAATCAGGTATAGAAAATACAACTAAAGCAGGGAGGCGCCAGGCGTATGGCAGGAGGACCGGTCTTATAAATATGATGGACAACTGAGAAGAAAAGCCAAAAAGATCCGTTGTCTTGAAGGGACCCCCGTGGCTACAAGTGTGACCGCACACCGTTTGTCACTCGGCGGGCGGGGTGACAGGAATACCAAAGACACAGGTAGACATGACGTCGATGCACACACCGGGCTGTTTGATGTCTTAGCCACGGACCATTACCTCGGGAATGAAACTCTGTCGGAAAAGAAGAAAAGAGGAGAAGAAACGCGGTGTTGTGAGCGAACAGGTACATGTCACTTGTAAATCAAAGAATGTCCGTACCATAAATATCAGGTAGCAGACCTTTGTCACCTTTCCAATGTCACCGATAACAATCCAGCTGTTTGCCACTCGCGTAAACGATTTAAACACGTAATGAATAACTTTTAAAGCGCATTATGGTTAACAGTTGTATGTTTACTTCATATCAGGGGAGTTCAGAGATGAAACCTTAGTAGCAAAGTGTAAACACACAATAGAGTGCGATAAGAGACGGCTAGGCGACAAGAAAATGACAGAAGATCTAATGTCCCTGCGTGCAGATAAGACTTTATATCACCAGAATCTCACCATCTTATCATAAGCATTCTGTGGCCGAATCAGTTTCATTTAACATCGATACGTGTGCCTGCTACATGCTACTTTCAACATGCAAACTCCACTCTACAGCTGTAATGGTACTCCACCAAAAAGTACAGGCATCGGCAAACTACTTGACTCG
This sequence comes from Zootermopsis nevadensis, assembly GCF_000696155.1. The sequence goes on from NW_019059805.1 coordinate 436,718, forward strand.
TGACTCGAACGGTCGTGATGGAAGTCTTTGCCACGCCTTGCTCAAAACATTTATCTCTGGTTTCAGTCCAGGACACCAACTCAAGTCGTGCAGTGGAGTCGTTAGTGTGAGTTACGTGATCGTTCTGTTAGTGTTTTAAGATAAGGTTTTACTGACAAAGATTATAAAAATTTCGTTCAAATTCTTCATTTCTTGAGGTTAAATATCTGACTGCTGCGAACATACGTATGTGAAGTATGTCAGATTACAGAGCAAGAAAATATAGTTACATCATAATAACCATCCTTATCGTGTTAACTGATAAAAACAGAACAAATTAGCAATAGCGAAGTAAAACAAATAAAGATAAGAATAAAAGGGAGGAAGAGAAATGCGTGTTGAGACAATCATGAACATAATAGTACATGACAGAGTTGACCAAACAACATTTCTTATTTTCCGTTCGAAAAATGTTCTTCACCTCACACTACTGGCCCTTCTTTCCCAAAATGTCTTCCTTTACCTTTGCCGCAGAAACTAATTCTACAAGGGGAAAGGAATAAAAAAAAAGGAACAAAAGAGATGACAGAGAACAAGGTTGTAAAAGCAATTGCGAGGTCAGTTGGCATCTTGAGAACCTCTTAGTGTCCTGAAAGAGTGAGCTACAGATCACACCGCTCCCTATCTCTGCGTCGTTCTCTGTTGCCGATTGCCTGGAGCACAGATTCCAGAATGTCCATTAAGTCTATTGTATAGATAGGAAACGAGATGCTTACTTCACTTCATTAGAGGTGACCTACGTTTTGGATAATAATCATGTCACTGTATGTGAAGTTCTACAAAATACTGTATTTTGGTCTTCAATTTATTTGCTAACGAAGAGATACGAAACAAATTATTTTGTACATGCAAGCCTCGAAAGTCCTAACAGAAGGTTTTATGAAGATGAACACATCAATATTGAAAGATATATGACCAAAAGAACATATTTCATAATTTCTCTCGAAAGATCCAATCGCTTTCGTTTCTACTTCTAAATAAACTTTCCAGTTGCGTAACTTATTTCCTGAAATTAATTTCCAACAACATAGCAACTAGCATGTCGGGTAAATCACCGAAACAAGTTTGAATACTTGCAAGGCGTTAAAATTTGACACCTGAGATTGGAAGATCGGTGTAATTATCCGTTCAATTGTGCTTGGGTCCCAAACGTTCCCTGAACTTCATTCACATTGAAGTAATCATGACTTCAACGTGTTACAGACTTCAGTAGATTTCATGTAACAACTGTAGAGCAATAGAACGGAGACGGGATCACACCTCTCGTCATGCGGAACAAAATTCGCGTTTGGCAATTTTCTTCCAGGTACATTTCTCATCCTGCAGCTTACGCCATCGATAGTAAGTAACTTCTTTAAATACAGGGAGATTACTTATCGATTTCAAGATCGAAGAGAAACTGTAAAACAAATTGCGTAATGCCTTCTCTAAATTACATCAGTGTCGGATGTACGAATGTTCTGATGCAATATTTCCTGTGCATTCTCAAGGCAGATTGTATCTACCAAACTTTGCGTCTGGCTTCAGAACCATGAAAACTTATTAACTTTTGATTTCCTCCCCGTGCGAGATGCCATCTGTCGAGAGCCACCTGGAATCAAGAGGTTTAGGGAGGGGCTATACCATTTTAATAAGCAACTGTGTTTGTATTTCGGAGCCCACGCTTTACTTGTCGTGATAAGCCATTTCGTGGGGTGCAATCTCACATCTATTGCAGTGTCACAGACGGCAGCCAAAGAAAAATCACAATTCTTCTCAAGTCTCCTGTTCTTTACGCAGAACGCTACTGTGGCCGTTCCAAAGTTAATATGATTACTTGTCAGCTTCTCGAAGGCTCGGATTCGAAACCAGGGTAGTTCGCGGGATTTGTGGTGGAGAAGGTTGCACTGGGACAGGGTGTTCCCCGTGTAAAAATAAAATAAAAAATAGAACGTCGTAGCTTTTTTGGTAGCAAGCAGCATGGCATGAAGATTTTTTGCGGTTGAAGGTGGTAAAAGCAAGGTCTGAAGGATTCTAGCGAAGTTACTTCTCATCAGTCCTAAAAGTACTCGTAAGTCCACTTTTAAAGTTCGTAAATTTTCTAGTATTAAATTTATCTCCTATCTCATAATGGTCTGAATGTCTTACGTCCCAGCATAAAACGTCCCTAAATATGTAGTTCATTGCTGTTGATGTTAATATGGTAGACGCAACAGAGCACAGTTAACTGACTTAGAATACAGCCAAATCAATGGAATACTGCCATATCTATACGCACTGAATTTCGAATTTCCTAAACTTGCACTTTTCAAAGGCACGTTACTACCCACAGGTTTAATTTCCATCAGTTTTCTTGGTTCTTGTTCCTTTATTTTCTTACTTTAAGAAGCAGCCTATATCTCTGTGACATGGGTCTCCACAGGTAATAATAGGTTCGACTAATGACTACCCAGTCAAATTACATTAGGCGAGGCAAAGGACCCTACATTCCAGGGGAAATTACAGGACAGAAAACTTGCTTGTCGTCTGGTCCTGTGGGTATGGAACACTGCCGTTCCTGAGACAGTATCTCTACTTTCAATAAATGATAACCCATAAGCCACAGATATATGACTAAGCACACTAAATGTTATAGAGCCTGCTTAAACCTATACTAAGCCAAATAAATCCAGTTAACACTCCCAGACTATGTTTCTCTTTAATAAATTTTAGTAGTATACTTCGATCTCCACAGACGTCTTCCAAGTTATCTTTACCGTCACACCCCCAGACTATGTTTCTCTTTAATAAATCTTAGTAGTATACTTCGATCTCCGCAGACGTCTTCCAAGTTATCTTTACCGTATTACCAAACTTGAAACAAATTATAAATATCTCGATTTCTGGAATATTATTTTGTGTGTTAAGAATAATAAAACAAGACCAATCTTCTACTATAACAGCATAAATAGTAAATCAAGTAAAGTTCTATGGGATATCACACTAATATAGCGTCTTGTGGGGAAAGTAATTTCATCCAGCTGTTCGTAGTAAGAGAATTCAGGCAAATTGTAACAATAAATTCGTCAAAAATAAAAAAATCGGCACCTTGAAGGCTACTACACAGCGTAAACAAACTGTTTCAGAATACGTGCCCTATAAGTTCTAACTTTAATGGCTGACTAGTCGCTTTAGAATTGCTTCACAGTACGGCTGATACATTCATTGCTTGTATAGTGTAACATGTCTCTACTAAACGAAGTAAAATGGTGCTTTCTGAAAGTCTTAACTTTAAACTGCTGTTAATAGCCACTTCGTTACGTTTTCCGTTTTAAATTATATTGACTCCCACTTTCATCGCCGTCTGTTTCCTCTTTTAAAGTCAGATGTTGAAAAATAATTGTCACGTGAATAAGGAACTGCTTTAATTTCTTTAAGACCGAAAACAAGAGAGAGTTATGATTTTTGAGATAGTATTCATTTTTTTTAAATTCAAGCTTTGGTGTTAAAAATAGTTCGTTAGGTGAAATAGTGGGAAATGATTCTTTTTTTCGTGGAAGAAACACACCACAAGACACGTTACTGAGACAGGACACATCACATTAAACCTCCTGACCGTTTTCCTTTTTTCTTTTCTGTTGAGAAAGAATGACTTTACAAAATTGAATGTCCAAAACTAAGCCGTTTCCTTAGCGAAGCTAACAGCTTGTGAACACAGCAGTCGCATGATGAGACTTGATGACTGTCGGGATAATAACATCGTTTAAAAGTGGAGCCTTCCTGACAAAGTTAATCCGTGCGCAATTTTCGCGACATAAAAACTGTGTCCAAGAAACAGAATATTAATTTCATTAACGGTGTCCGAAATTTATGAGTGCCAAGTATGTGCAATTAGAATTGTAACGGTAAATATTCATTAAATGGAACAAAGGCTTCTCTTAATGTAACCTAACAGCCAATGTCTGTCAGAAGTGCGCCGTTCCTGCAATACGGAAAGTACTGACGGTGGCTACTCTGGCAAACGACGCTGTGGTGTCGCCTGTCGGCGGTGGCTACTCTGGCAGCAAGAGATGCAAACGACGCTGTGGTGTCGCCTGTCGTGGGGTCTGGTCGAGTCTCCCTTTGGCAGGAGTCTAGAGTTAGGCGGCCGGTCTTTGTTGGTGCATCTGGCTTCAGTCGCAGAGAAAATGTTTTCATATTTAATTTACTCCATAAAAACATTTTATAAAATTTGTACTTTCACTACAGAGATAATGGTGCAGTATATTGTATTATTGTTCAATACAATAAGGTTTAAGGTTTCATTCCCGTCAACTTTCACGGAACATGCTATTACAACAGTATTTACCATCAGCAGAATTCTTATTAAGCGTACGAAATGGTTTGTACTCTTCTGAATTGTGGTGTATACTGCTTCCAGCGTCCCTAGATCTAAACATGTAAACAAGTACAGCCCATGTTTAAATATCGTAGAATGTTTTATACTGGCTTTAACTTTCCTGGAAAATAATTTCAAGTCTTATAACATAACTGCATAGTTTAGGATCTTGCTTCAGTAGTTAACAGCCTACCAAGCTGATCTAAATATCTGCTGATTTTTATAAGCCCGATAGTTCATCACCTTGTCCATAAAACGTAGTGCTCTGACACTTTCATAAGTGAAATTAATCCAGTTCATCAAATGCAGTGTCCCACTTAACGTGGAACCCGCTGCATCATGCCTCAACAGCAGCGAACAAACTACCAGGATGTGTTAGTCACGAAAAACGTCAGTCAAGACAACCGGTTTGCGATCCCAGATTTCAACCTGAAGGCTTCCCGAATTTGAAATACTCGCTGTGACCGGCACATCTTTATCTGTTACGAAACGGAATGTGAAACGAAAGCAACAGTGATAAAAATATTATCGAATTCTCAAGCGCTCTGCTCCACGGAGTTAACTACTTCTTTGGCAGCGATAGGAAAAAGGGTAGACGTTTTCACAAAGCATAACAAAAATCACAGAGGCGAAATGGGACATCCCTGACCTATCATAAAAATACACAGGTTACATCAAGCAGCAGACCCATCCTGTTCAATAGAAGGCCTAATGGTCTATAGTTAGTCGCCTACCTGGATCATGACAGTTTATTTGCTGAATTTGGCCTTTAGCACAATGCAGTATCAATTAACCAACTTCCTAAACTAACAAGTCTTAGCAGAAATTAACACCCTTCATGCCAAACAATACTGAGCCAACCTCCACCCCCACACACGCATTTCTCCAAGATCCATCTTAATATAATTTCACTTCATTTTCCAAGTTGTCACTACATGAAATCAGAATCCAGAATGCAGTCTCATCATCCGCAATCGAGTCCCATGCCCGGGTTACTTATAACATCGATTCCACTACGCTAGAAGCAGACAACCGCCGTGTTCATCAGATTTAAATTTGTTTGACGTTAAGTAAGCTTAGTGTACTTTTCAATGTAGACGCAGACCTAATCACAGAGATTGACTGCCCTTTAAAACGTAGGAGCTACATGAAAGTTCACACACTGAACAACAGGTGTAGTACATCGGAGGAATAACGTGATGTTCTGTGTTACTACTGGAACCTGATTGTACTTCCTATATTGGTCCATTATTACGAAGGTTATCTAAGAGAAAGGCGGGCAAAAAAATCAGGTATAGAAAATACAACTAAAGCAGGGAGGCGCCAGGCGTATGGCAGGAGGACCGGTCTTATAAATATGATGGACAACTGAGAAGAAAAGCCAAAAAGATCCGTTGTCTTGAAGGGACCCCCGTGGCTACAAGTGTGACCGCACACCGTTTGTCACTCGGCGGGCGGGGTGACAGGAATACCAAAGACACAGGTAGACATGACGTCGATGCACACACCGGGCTGTTTGATGTCTTAGCCACGGACCATTACCTCGGGAATGAAACTCTGTCGGAAAAGAAGAAAAGAGGAGAAGAAACGCGGTGTTGTGAGCGAACAGGTACATGTCACTTGTAAATCAAAGAATGTCCGTACCATAAATATCAGGTAGCAGACCTTTGTCACCTTTCCAATGTCACCGATAACAATCCAGCTGTTTGCCACTCGCGTAAACGATTTAAACACGTAATGAATAACTTTTAAAGCGCATTATGGTTAACAGTTGTATGTTTACTTCATATCAGGGGAGTTCAGAGATGAAACCTTAGTAGCAAAGTGTAAACACACAATAGAGTGCGATAAGAGACGGCTAGGCGACAAGAAAATGACAGAAGATCTAATGTCCCTGCGTGCAGATAAGACTTTATATCACCAGAATCTCACCATCTTATCATAAGCATTCTGTGGCCGAATCAGTTTCATTTAACATCGATACGTGTGCCTGCTACATGCTACTTTCAACATGCAAACTCCACTCTACAGCTGTAATGGTACTCCACCAAAAAGTACAGGCATCGGCAAACTACTTGACTCGTGACTCGAACGGTCGTGATGGAAGTCTTTGCCACGCCTTGCTCAAAACATTTATCTCTGGTTTCAGTCCAGGACACCAACTCAAGTCGTGCAGTGGAGTCGTTAGTGTGAGTTACGTGATCGTTCTGTTAGTGTTTTAAGATAAGGTTTTACTGACAAAGATTATAAAAATTTCGTTCAAATTCTTCATTTCTTGAGGTTAAATATCTGACTGCTGCGAACATACGTATGTGAAGTATGTCAGATTACAGAGCAAGAAAATATAGTTACATCATAATAACCATCCTTATCGTGTTAACTGATAAAAACAGAACAAATTAGCAATAGCGAAGTAAAACAAATAAAGATAAGAATAAAAGGGAGGAAGAGAAATGCGTGTTGAGACAATCATGAACATAATAGTACATGACAGAGTTGACCAAACAACATTTCTTATTTTCCGTTCGAAAAATGTTCTTCACCTCACACTACTGGCCCTTCTTTCCCAAAATGTCTTCCTTTACCTTTGCCGCAGAAACTAATTCTACAAGGGGAAAGGAATAAAAAAAAAGGAACAAAAGAGATGACAGAGAACAAGGTTGTAAAAGCAATTGCGAGGTCAGTTGGCATCTTGAGAACCTCTTAGTGTCCTGAAAGAGTGAGCTACAGATCACACCGCTCCCTATCTCTGCGTCGTTCTCTGTTGCCGATTGCCTGGAGCACAGATTCCAGAATGTCCATTAAGTCTATTGTATAGATAGGAAACGAGATGCTTACTTCACTTCATTAGAGGTGACCTACGTTTTGGATAATAATCATGTCACTGTATGTGAAGTTCTACAAAATACTGTATTTTGGTCTTCAATTTATTTGCTAACGAAGAGATACGAAACAAATTATTTTGTACATGCAAGCCTCGAAAGTCCTAACAGAAGGTTTTATGAAGATTTCTGTCTTCTGGGTTGTTGCGCTGTGGTAGATGTTTACCATCGTTTCAGAGGTCATGAATCGCCCTGATGACGGAGGCAGGATGACCTCTGAAACGTTGGTAAACATATAGCATACTACACGGCGCAACAACCCAGAAGACAAATCTTCCTCTGTATATAACTTGACAGATTACGGTAAATCCAGTCCAACCTCCTTTTACTCTTTTCTCCAGGCCGACTTATTCGTTAACAAATTCCAGCTAAGTTCTAGTATAATCACCATTTCGTTTACCCTTCTATCAAACTTCACAAGACTAAACATCCCGCAGTTATATTGACAATGTTCTCGTCAACGTATTAGACCTTTGTTATATTTTGCACGAAGAATGTTCAGTTTGGTATCAGACGCAAACACACATCGGCCACTTCACTCTCCAGGCAAAGACTTGAAATAAGAGTCGTCCAGAATATTGTTCGTGTCTGACTAAAGCTCTTACTCAAGGATTACATCTACCATCTTCCACCGTGGTCATTTAAATTCTTAAGTCATCATTAGCTAATGTCATTTTGTGCCTCTAATAATGACTGTGCACTGTTGAAAGAGAAGCTTTCGACTTGAAATGGACACACTTTGTCGCGTCATCATCTCGGTGTGTCGGCATTGTATGAAGTGCACAAGGACTGTGGTCTGCCCTAATTGAATTCTAAATCGGATGACGCGACGTTTTACATGCCATCTATAGTCTTTCGTTTGAGTTGTACTGTACCTCAGAATGCCATTAAGTTCCACCTTCTCCTTCATACTTTCGAAAAGCTCAAGATTTATCAAAACGTTCTCATGCCATACGGTGTACCTAATTGTCAACACTCACAAATAAACAAAAGAAACGCATAGTAATACAGATCTAATATCGTACGAAACTATTTGGGCTGCCAATCCATTAAACATTAATACAATTTGCTTAAATGGACACGGCTGTTCTGAATTGTTACTAACTCATTTCCCGGTAGTTCGCTCACTGCTTCTGCGGTGTGCTGTCGAGTTCCGCGTTAAGTGGGACACTGAAAACAGTACGATCAATATATCTGCACTTTAATTTTATTCGCAGTACGAAAGTGTATCATTGCTATTGTTCTCTAACTGACCCCTTGTTCATCCCTGAGATGAGTGAATAGCCTATGGAGCAGCGGTAGAATAGGACTAAAAGGGAAAACCGAAGAATCCGGGAAAAAAACCCTGTCCCAGTGCCACTTTCTCCACCACAAATCCCACATGGACTGACCTGGGCGCAAACGCGAACCTCTGCGATGAGAAGCCGACTACTAAGTGCTTAAAAGCGATACGAAGAGCCTATCACATTCAATGCCAAGTAAGATCCTGAATTTCTAAGCTACACTGGATATAGGAGTTTGTATCTTGTGACTTGACGTAACTCGGAGTGAGAATTTCAGATGAAATAAAAGCATTTACAACTTACTTAAAGCGCTTCAGTCTGGTTTCTGTTCTAACCACATGGTAAGTAAAGTGAGAAATGTTTTGTTCTTAGAGAGGGGTATCACTCGCGCATGGGTAGTAGCGATTACAGCAATTCCAGCCCACGGGTTTGACCTGCCACGTTAGACAGTTCAAAGTCACTGTCTCAGTATGTTCCTGGCAAAGTTGTTGAAACCCTAGAACACCTGAGTCGGGATGGACGAAATCGCTGGATTTGTATTACGAAGCAGGAATAATGACTCCTACACCAAATCATCCCGTTAAACTGATGTCATATCTCACTGAATCTTCTGGGGGGGGGGGGGGGG
>NW_019059805.1:445900-477533 GCF_000696155.1 Zootermopsis nevadensis
CATTAACGGCGTGTTTAAAAACGGTCTCAGTAACACAAGATTACATATACCTATAACATCAAACTCCAGGATGGCAAATGAAAAATAAATTGGGAAATATATATAAGCTGTATCCCGGCACTTGTCTGGAATGAATGATAAAAACCACGAACAACGTCAATCAAGACATCCGGTCTTCGGGCCGAGATTTGAACCCGAATACTCCCGAATAATAGACAGTCGTGCCAACCACTCTGCAGTGATGTTCCTTAAGTAGTCGTTACAGAACAGGGCGGAAATGTCTCATGTATTTTTCAGAAACGAAGAAACGCAAGATGCAGCCTACAGCCGCGAGCACGACATAAGTCATGACGCTGACCCTTAATGAGCGAAGTGGTACAAGCGATCCAGACAATACTTCATTGCCGCCAATGTCCTGTAGGAGAAAAAGGGTCATCACTCACTGAGCTCGTTTTAGTCTGGGCGGGCACAGGCCATTATCATCAGCCTCCAGCTGTACCAACCCTGCCAATTAAAGCGATGTTTCATAAAGCAATGATCATTTTTAACGTCTATGACATGTACTTAAGGCTCCATTGCAGCTCGCGTGAGAGAGCTAAAAGTTTGGCTGTTTTTCAAGTTTCGAGGTCCTGAAGGGATTGGCTCTTCCAGCAGAGAATCTGCAACCGTGACTGGGTTCTTTGCTAATATGATGTCGGTTTATTTTTTTATTATTTCTAATCTTTGAACTGAATTACGTTTATTTTTTGTGTATAGAAACTACTGTAAGTTGGAAGTGGTCACAGACCTGTCTTTAACTTTACGCCAGGATAATCGGTAGTCCAGCAGGCACGGACGGAACACGATAAGAACACAAGTTCAGAGACGAAGTGCAAGCTACGTGGAAGACACATTACAAAGCCCAAGTCCCTCCCTCTGTCTACCCTATATCGTATAACCTGTACGTAGGACGTCACGTTTCTATCGTTTTACCACACAACAGTACAATGTTGCTAGCTTTGCTGCGCTGCTGATACTGAGCTGTCTTCACTCTTCGCCTGGGCTCCGCTGTTCGTGTTGCAGGGTACGACGTTGCTGTGACCTTGAATCATTCAAATTTGTGACAACTACTACACACCCATCAGCCTATACCTACGCCTACATCCGTCCATCTGCCCGCAGCCTATCTTTCGTTCTTTCGTCTGCAAAACCTATACCTATGCCTACATCCGTCCATCTGCCCGCTGCCTATCTTTCGTTCTTTCGTCTGCAAACAGCGAAATTAAATCCAAGATTGCGAACACAGTCTATATGTTTGGTTCTTTACAGGTAGTGGGTTTAATGAAATATTGCGTTTCCTGTGCATGCGTTTTCTCTAATGCAAAACTAGTAGATTTTTTAAAGAAGTGATCAGGTTGCGGCACTTGAATTGATTACTAATACTTGCGAGATTTGTGTACAAATAATGTTTACTTTAATTATTTGCGATGGTTTCAAGATATTCATGCAGAATACTGTCACTCTGCTATGCATTATTTCAAGGTACTGGATAAGCCTAATTTAATTTACCAGAAAGTTAGACATAGGCCTATTACTTATGAAAAATTTAATCCGGCAAAATTGTTATTTTTCGGATAATGAAACAATTTATTATTTTTAAATTAATTTGTGATTATTTTCCCTTCCCCTGCAAAAAAATACGTAAAAATCTCAATCATTGGTAAACAATCACAATGTCAAACGCAACAATTCAACCAAGGCCAAGATATCAAGAAATATATAAAACTTGAGATCTTAAGTCGTAAATAGTTTTTGAGTTTGGGGACGTTCGTGAATCGTAGGTAAAAGCAATTTAATTTGGATAATCTGATGTACAAGTCATGAAAACAAAAAGACATACAGTAGGCAATACAAATATGCGCAACCAATTTAATGAAGTCTGACATGCAGAAAACTAGAAGCACAGTTTGCTGGCATTCGTTGTAGAGCTAAATTAAAAAAGTTCTAAACAAACGCTATATTGTGTAGAGTCTGAAAAACAAAGGCTAGAACTGACCTTTTCACAAAGTGAGCGCCAGTTGTGAGAGCTAGCTACAATCATATACTTTCACCCCCATCTTCTTACTAAGGAAAACAATAACATTTGTTCCACCGAGTGTACATTTCATTACATTAAGAAATTAAGACCTATTCTTGCTGAGTTATGATCAGTCTTTCAGCCTGAAATTAAGAAGATATGAACTTAATTACATCTTAGGAGACCGCTCACTTCATGAAAATGACCGGATGGTCCTCTCCTGGGGGCACTGCACCACTTTAATTCATCTGTTGACGAGAAGAATTAAAGTGTATCGCGGCGTATCAGAGTCATAAACACGTGGCGTCTTGTTACGTCATATCCCACACATAAAAACTCATTACCGGTTAGGAAATCCTTTCACTTTCATTATATGAGAAAGAAGTGCGCTCTGAGTACAGTACCAAACGAGAAAATTGGATGGGTGCACGAAGTATAATTCTCCGTGCCCGAGAATTATTAGAGGTTCCTAAAATCAAATGGAAATTTTTGTATCGAAATCGTATAAAGTCTAATCTATGCAATAAGCAAGTATTGGCTGGTTTGTGATCAATTACTACTATGGGATTTTGGGTCTTATGGGATAATATATATGAATATATATGTTGTTATAAACGTTACATTGGTAATACAAGTCACTGTTAATTTCACAGAACTTCAGTTAATATTACTACAGTAATTTTCACAGGGCCTGAGCAACGGAACAATGTAACTTTCAGCAAAAACGCAATTTAAACTCTGCAGGCCTACGCATACACAATTTGTGTTTGTTTCATTAAAATACTTTTTCCGATTGTTAGTTAATTTTAATAAAACCAGAATTTAGTGACATCGTTAATTTCACTCACAGCTCATGAAGGGTTTGGAAGTAGGCTTGCATTATTAATTAGCTAATTCAACTGAATTGTAGATCAACAATGGTGGAGGAACGGATGCCATCTGCATGGGAAAATCGATTTGTACCTAAAATAATATACATCAGAAACAAATGAACATCAAGACAAATGAGGTAGGCGCATGAAAAATCGAAGAGAAAGTAAATTCACATTATGCATTGCAAATTGTTTGTGACAACTGGTGAAACATGTTCGTTATTGTCAAAACCTCAATTGACTTCCATAATTAATTTTGTTCATCGTTCATCCAGGTTTTAAGTTGCTCCGCGCTATTCGGCCATTAGCTGAATTCCCACAATTCTTTATAAGGCTTGTTTTATTAATAAAGGAACACATCCAATGAAAGTCACAAGCTCGCAATAAACTCATTTATTTATTTAAATATTTGTAATAAATCTAACGACACTTTCAGTAGCTCAGAATACGCAGCGCGAATGAAATGATAGCGGAAAATTTTCGTGTTCATTGGGTCCATGTTCTAACCCCTGGTTTGGTTTAACGTCCATTTTAAAGCTTCGCATCAAAGTAATTTCGATGTGTACCAAGACCGCTCGCTCACGAGTGACTGACAGTTCAAACATTTCTCCGAACACAGTAAGTTTCACGAAAGAAACACAGTTTATAATTTCTCCCATTCATGCGTAACAGCTTTGTTTTCTTCAAGTCCACTAACTTTTGAAGTGGAGGGTTCTTTGTTACACTTTGCTCATCCCTTAAATGTCCATTTCTCCTCTGCAGTCATGTTTGCATCTCCCGCTTGTTCCATAGACTGACTGTCTAGCCTGTAACTAAATAATCAAAAGCAACGCTGTCTTGTCTTCGCTGGTATTATCACCAATTATTGTCATTTTCATGTTGGTACGCCGCGAAGGGGCAAGGGACGTCAGTCATTTCGTAAACTAAAGGGCCAGTTAGACAGATCTCCATCAAGTGTACACCCCCCCCCCTTATGTCCAGAGTGATAGCGGACAGGAAAATGAGAGACTAATTATTGCAATACAGAATCCACGGCCCTTTCACTCCTAGTTCACCCGGAACAAAATTGGCCACAGTAATTGTTTTCAACTTTTCAGTTAAACTGGTTAAACTCTAGAATATGTGCTACTCTATACAGTAGGATAATTATTAGCCTATATCGTGATCCGACACGTAAATACGATAAAAATATACAGGAAACGGGATGTCAAAACAATAAGGACTAATTGAATGAAATTTGACAACCAGAAGGCGTATGGACTGACTGCCATCGCTGCTTCCCCTCCCCTTTTTTCCTCGTTTGATGGCGTAAGAATTCAATGTTATACACGTCAAAACGATATCAAACAAGTTCACTGGTCTCTGACAACGAATTTCAAACAGTGTAAGTCATGTATTATTGATATTGTGTATGGCGTCGTTTGTATATTTGACTTCTGAAGGGTCAGAACTAATGCTGCATCTTTGCCGTCCTTGCAAATTGCATGACTATGGATTACGAACACAGAGCGGTTTTTCATTCGCCCTATGCCACTTCCTGTTGCAGTCTTGTTTAAAACGTGTTCCTGCTTCAGGCTCACAGTCTGATCAGGATTGCAAGTTCATACCAGAGCCACAAATTCTAAAAATTTCGGCCGATTATTTGCTCTCTTTCTCTAATTGCACTACGTGTACTAAATGAACGCTTGCAGGGCTGGCCGTGTCAGTCTGCACGATTAAACTCGAGAACAGTTTGACAAATCTTGACAAAATTTCGTATCGACGTTATGTCATTGTAGTCTACATTGAAATCATACTTTTACTATCAACATGGCAGACGCACGAACTTGTGAGGTGAAAGCGCCTCTTCATACGAGAGTGCTGAACGTGGATTGATGTTAAAAGAAGTATGTGGTACATTATAGTAATTTTTCTGCAATTTAAAGCCTCTAGAATGTTATTGCGTGTGTGTTCTGGGGGGGGGGGGGGACTCGGTAATGACGCTACAGGGTACACTGCTGGATTTTAGAAGTACTACTACTATTAGGTAACTACCAGAAGTACTTTCAAGTGAGATAAAGTTACGAAAGGAGAACGGAAAGGAAGAAGGGAGGTAAACGATGACGAAACGAAATATATCATTCCCCGCATGAATTTCAACGGGTATTCTATACTAGTATCAAATATACTTCAGACAATGTCCAACATAATAGTCACGAATCATTTAGTATAGTACGCCTAGTCATAAGCCGTGTAGCAGAAGCTTAAAACGGTAAAACACGTGTCGTATGACGATTCGATAAACCAGAATGCCAGTTTAAGAGGAAATTACATTTTATTAAAACACCTGTAGCCGTCATGGTTCTACCAGCTCTCAGTTAAAATTATGTTATTGGCAAATTCATTAAACCATCTTCAATTCTGCCTTTGTGTGATATCATGTATAGTCCATATATTTTTAATGGTCTATTACTGGTGAATAGAGGATTGTACCTTTTATCATAAACGAACATAATGCTTTAGATCCTTCTGAGCTATTGCAGTATTTCTGCTTTGTCACAATTTATTGCAGAAGCAGGTAGTGGCCTCTACACATTCTGTTCTGTGCGTTACAGCCCTGGACAAGTTGGGGTTCCGGCACTTGTTCGGGCAGAGTCCTGTGGAGCCTGTACAGCCGAACGTGGCATTCGACATCGCTAGTCTAGTTCTGTACGGCTGCCAAGCGCTACCGATCCGGCTCAAGATTCTTCTGGACAGGCTTTTCTCTGTCCTTCAGCGCGAAGAGGTCCTTCAGGTTCTGCACGGTTTTGGCTGGACGCACGAGGATTATGCTCGGGGTTACATTCTTCAGGTAAGACTTGGTGCAAACGCACTGTATAATATCTAGTCGAAAGAAACAAAGTTCCTCCTGTATCTTTCATTTTTGTACTGCGTTTAGTGCTGATACTAAAACCGAAACAAGTAAACACTCAACACATCTTATATGAACTGGTAATGTGAAAATTCGGTAACAAGTTTCTTATAAGTATTAACCGTCCGGAGATAACCAAAGTAGTTCGAAATATGTAGCATTTTTTATTATATAGATATGTCAAGTTGTATTAACGGTTCACACAATTCCAAGTACAGTTTCTTTACCAAGAATATATGAGTGATTTATGATGCGCTGAGTAGCAGAACATGTGCCTAATGTGATATCATTGGAGGTCTTAATACGGGACGTGATTTGAATATACAAAATATACTATTGCAATAAGCCTATATTACAATTACAGTGTCCTGCTGTGGTCTAATTATTATCTAGATTTTTTTTATTTCATCTGGGCATTTAACGCCGCTGAACTAACCCTGACGTTGCCTCTGTTCTTAAAACACCGAGTCATGAAAGAGTATAAGGGATTATGGGGACAAAGCTTCCTTCTAGGAGACGTTATATACCCTGGCACATAATGAACAAGAACTGGGTTAGACCACCGAGCTGATCTGTACATTACAATGAAACAAAATTTCTTCCTCAGCTGGGGATCGATCTCCAATAAACCAACCCCCCCACCTGACCTACGTGGTTGAAAGATCCCAGCTCGTATTTGTTCGTTATAATGAACTATTTTTTAGACAATAACTCATAAGTGTTGTGGTTTGCGGCAGAAATTACCTTTCTATACTCTCAAATCCTTAAAATACAATTTCTCTCCACGTGTCACAAATACACTCGTTTCGTCTTTGATTTCTGTCCATAGTCAGGTCACATTCGGGAACGTGAGAACTCTTTATTACTCAAGAGAAAAACTTGCCGGTGCTGAACCACGCTTACTCTGTCTGTGGCTAAAAACTGATGCACTCTGGTTGAGTAAGCATTTTGCACAGTCAAAGCCTTACATTTGTGACAAGGTTCGTATGCTCCACCCACAAAGTCCATCCGCAGACCCTGCTAGAGGCTTAGCAATGAAAGTCACCCTTAAGAAAACACAACTTTTTATGGGCTGCAGTTGACCGACCACAGCTAAGTTCTGCCATTGTCTGTCCTCATAGTTGTGTCAAAACTGAAACAAGGAAGATTCAGAGACGTGCAGCGTTGAAAACTGGATGAATGATAGACCTTATTTTTAGTAATGAAGTGAAAACTGCTAGGGAGTACATTTTGGGTGCATTAGTCGCCTTTTTATAGAAACCCAAGGGTTCAAAATGAAGTTTGCCATAACCTTACATGAGATGGGTGTGTGAAAAGGAAGTCGACAAGACACTCTCCGTTAGTTTGGTCATAAAAGTCCATTTCTTCATAAACGATAAGAAGAGGCTGGGGTTATGAGTAACCGAGACGACATTTTGATCGCTGTCATCAGCGTTGTGTTGAGCTTCACGGCCTACCTGCCCCACATCGCCGTTCAGAGGTCATACGAACAAGAAGGTCGGATACATCTTGCTTTTCCCAGCCGAACATGGAAGAAATATTCATAATGATAGTGTGGTTTTGTTTCTTAGAAACTTGGTCTTTCGAAACGCGTTCGTCATTTGAATTATTTTTAACAGCAGATACCGTGAGCAACGCGAGAAGCTGAAAAGCAAGACTGAACATCGAATTGTTACTTCTCCTCCATCTGTGTTTCTGAGAACTACCGACAGCTGACATTACAATGAGCCGAAGTCATGTCGGCAGGTTCGTAATTGCTGCCTTTGTTGCAGAATTGCGATTCAACACCGTTCACTGGCACGTTTGATCTATTGAAAATTAATAGCTTATAGGCTTGCCTTTTCAGTTTCGAAGAAGACTTGCCGTGTAACAAAATCTTTTGCAGTCTTAAGTAACAACTGATATGTGTATGGGAACAACAAGTTTATTTTTTCTTTTTATTTCATTTTTGATGTCTAGAAGCGTTGTATATTAATAAGTTCTATATTTAGTTAAATTCATAATAAAACGTCTTGTAACCATGCTGATAAGGATGAAAGGAATGTCAGCCATCAAAACCCCGGTCTCTTACAGAAAACAGAAAAGAATGGTTTAATTGAAAGATGGAAAGGAATCCAAAAATTAGACACAATCTTAAACTTTAAAACACATTAATTTTGACTCTGTTTCCACCCCTATAACTGGCGAGGTAATGATATTTCCTCACTTTATCATTACTAAAATATCGCGTTATTAAATTACTCAGAAAATGTCACTCTAGCCGGAATGTAGTACAGAGGGCTAAAGTCTTGTAAAGAAAACGAGATGATATGGATGTTTCGAAATGATAGTAACAAATCAAAAGTGCATTAATGAAGGAATGAAGTGCAGATCAAATTTGGGGAATGTTTACTCTATTATATTTAGAATATTTATTTATTTCTGTTTGTCTCGAAATGTAAATATTAAAACACAAAATGCTACAGTTTTGCCCTTTGATTTATACGGTGTGAAACATGGTTTCTAACACCAATGCAAGAAGGCAGATCGAAGACATCGGCGAACAAAGAGCTAAGAAGAATATTTAGACTTTATGAGATGAAGTAACAAGAATGCGGAAATTTCTTACAAAGACCGTTTGTAAACCCGAAGAGACGAGGTTGTGACAAGGTACTTGGTTTTAACTGGCTCAGAATAATGTCAAACTGGTTTTGATACTCAATATTCCGGTTATGATGGTGATATAATCAGGTTCTGACGAAGATGACTGTCTTCTAGAATGTTGCGCAGTTTAGGATCGTAGAAGTTTACCATCGTTTCAGAGACGCATCATCAGGGCCATTGCGCTGAGGATGACGAAATGCGCCTGCTCGGGAACTACCTGTCCAGTATTAACCCTCTTTACACCCTACTGTGAAAGAACTGCGTGAAATTCAGGTGTTATGTGGCTGACCTTCAGCAAGGGCGGTGGTCCAGAACTCGATCTATGCCTGGAGGTGTAAATAACATTGTGCTATGGCTTCTGCTTTATATTCGGAATATCCAGATTTGAATTTCGACATGTAAATCTGCTATCCTCGTAAATTATTTGTGGTTTTCTGCAGTTTTCGCAAACCAGATACTGGGATAATAAAAATAGGTCACGACATGCATACAAAATGTTAGATGGAAATCGCGACCTGACTCAGGATAGGGACCAGTGGCGGGCCCTTGTGAACACGGAAAGAACTTCCAATCTTCATACACATTAGGCGATTTACTTGACTTGCTGAGAGACTATTAGCTTTTCAAGAACGACTTTGCTCCATGGAGAGATTTCTTTGTGAGTCATATAAAATTATAGACTTTTGTTCCATTCACCATACTTTCGCTTGACGTAATTTACATTACAAGAACTCATTCTGTTCTGCTTACAGTGGCAACAGTTGGTTTACAGTAATAATGCTACTTTACTTGCAAAAGACTGACAGCCAATAAGTGTACAGGAAGTGCCAATACACCAGTATTCTGTGATGTCATGATTGGTTTAGTTATAAGACACAATACACAGAGACGGGAAGGGTAGTTCATCCCCTTGTTTGAAGAAGAGGAAAACAAAGAAGCGAAACAAACCCTGAGCGGCAGCAATAACATCATACAACCCCCGGGTGGTAGTCTGTCCGCAGTGGAACAGGATCCGTCGAGCTGTGCTTGTGGTAATGGGTTGAGTGACTGGGAAATACATAACAAGGCTGCTGTCTCTGCAAGCTCTTGGTTCCAACCCTACCCCACGGCACCCGCTTTCCGATACCCATGAGACTTTATCGGACGGACGGACGGTTCGTCAGCGGCCACCGCCGTCCCGTCTAATTGAATCAGCCATTAAGGGATTCGTTCGACCCGCGAGGTCTGAACGGGTAAAACATCAGTTGCGTTACTGGTGTTGGATTCCTACCGTCCATCTCTGTCTTTTTTTCGAGCCAGTTCGCTACCCCAGTGTGGTACTGTATGTTACATTTTAGTCTCTCAGTGATTAAATCTGAATAACGTAAGAGGAAGACTGAAATTTGCGGTTTAGCAATCCTTCGTATTTCGGTGGTCTCAAGTTCGATTCCTGGCACTCAGATCTGAATTTATTCTTTCGTTGTATTTACGTCAGAAGTGACGTTTCAGCAAACACGATTTTGTGTAGTCATATAACAATATGACATGCTCAACATATGTGCTGCATTTGTAGAATTAATCGAAGAAGAACAATGCCGTGTGTTTCATTTTGGTGGTATTTAAAAACTAGTGATATTTAGGTTAGAATAACAACTCAGTATTGCGAGCCAAAGGAAAGTTTACGAATGGGTGGGACGGAAAGTTGCGGCCTAGTGATTAGTACGCCTGTTTAGTATTCGGAGTCTCTGTTTCGAATCTCATTCAGAAAACCGACTATACTAACCGAGGTTTTTCTTGCCTTTACTCAGTGCCTGCAACCAAATTCTGGGTTAGTCCTTAAATTATGCCACGACCACTTCCACACCTGTTCCAACTACAGCAATTACTCCTTTTTATTATCTATAGATCGACGCTTTCGGCTAGTGACAGCGTTGTTATACCAAACAAATCGGTGGAATGATTTCCGGGAAGGCAGACAAGCGTTGAAGTTAAGAAGCAGACCTATAAGTGTATCCGAAATAAAAGAAGAATTAATTGGCAATGACGAGATTATGTTTGAATGAACATTACGAGTGGGAAACAGCGGTGCAAGGATACTGAGACACAAAAGAAAACACTTTATTTTGATAGAATCAAGAAACTTGTGGATTTCTGGGACCGAATGACAAAGAAATTAATTAGATAAGCCCAGCTACTGTTCTACTATTCTGTCAAAACTTATAGACCTACTTGAATTTTTATTACCTTCGTACAAATCTAGTGCATATGAAGACCTACTTTCAGCGTGGACATGCCACTTGACCGAAGGTTCAAGACGAAGACGAGGTAATTACACGCCAACAGCAGTGGACACTATTCTCTTTGTACTGAGAAGAACGGAGAAACCGGTGTGGGAATTCGCTGCCTCGCCGTCTAACAAGTCATTATAGCAGATCTGTATCTGTTCCCGTATTTTCGGGTCATCCATTAATGTCACGCTTCAGGGTGTGTGTGGGTTTCTTACAGAACGTGACGTGGTGTGAAGGGGAAGATACTGAGTGCATTACAGCCCGCACCAAGTCCGTTACACTGTCATATGCAGTACAAAGCAACGTAACTGTATAGGACCCTGCCCTCTCGCATTCGCCAGACCATTTCCACCTTGCAAAATTAAAATACACGTACTCTCCGCATCAGTTAACTTGACAACGGGACAGCAAAACAGATATTCACTGACCAAATAACATTCTTCCGCGGCGGTATTCGCTCCACTGTTACACCAAGCGAACACTGTTCGTAACGTACGTATAACGGATCTGAGACATGTATGTACGAGCGCACTTTTTCAGTTTTTTATCGTGCTAACTTACATGTTGTTCAGAAACGTGAGGCAGAAACTTAAAAAATCTGATTTACTTCTAAAGCGGTCAGTAAAAATCTGTCTCTGAATTCGTCAGGCGAAGAGGCATTTCCAAACTTACTTGTGGCATTCCTTAAAACGTTATTTAAAAAAAAATATCAAGAAATTATTATAGCAAAGGGTGGAATGCAAAGTACCTTTAGTTCAGGGATGTATTTAACAAAATAAAACAATTTTTGCATAATGTTTATATTAAAATAATCAAAAGTTTCCGCAGCAGCTATAATTTACCGCAGCCGTTGGTAACATTTGGGGCAGGCACGCCAGACCCGAGGAACTGCATTTATTACCGCCATAATTATTAATAAGAGCAGAATGTATCTGACCCCACCCTTAGAGAAAAGACACCCTTTCTATTTAAAACAAAACGGAAAAGTAACTGTATTATGTATCACTTATTCCACTGTGATATTATTTCCACAGAAATGAAGTCAAAATGTAGAAATAGGTCTGGAGGTATATAATTTTATGTAGTACGGTCACCTGCTTGGTTGCTACTGGCAGATTTAACAACAACAACTGTCTGTTGTAGAAACTATCATTTTAAAACACTCCCAAGTGTGTGTCTCTAACTGCACAGTAGCTCAGAATTATTGGGGCCATCAACTCTATTACAGACGATTCAACTTTTTCTTCCATTTAAATAATAAGCTAACTTCTATAACCACATGTGTTCGTACAAAATTTCGGTATCGAAAAAGGATCGACAAAAAATACGTATTTCAATGATCGCATTGGTTCTGGTATGTGTAAATGTTCTCTTTGCATCCTTTTACGGTCTGAGTTGTAATAATCAGGTGTAGTGCATGGGGTCTTCGGTAGCCTAAATGGCATGTTTTCATCCGACCTGCACAATAACCATAATCAACCAATGACCCCCACTATCACTGTAAGATCCTTTTCATACTCCTTTTTTTATAGTTTCATGTTCATCTTTCGTTTTTCGCTTTTTTGTTCTGTTATTTAATTCTCCGATTTCCCACGGCGATGCCCGTAGAATGCCAGCCAAGCTGCAACCCTGCACGCTTGCTCCAGCGATCCGCCCACCCTCTGCTGCCTGGTTGCATCAACCAACCTTATAATTTTCTCTCAATCCTATTTAACAGTCGGGTTCAGCAAAGAATTTAATCAGCTATTATTTAAGAGATGTTTTTTAAACCTTTCTTCCCAACACAGGTTTTTTCTTTATAATTTCTTTTGTCTCTCAGTTTTCAAAACTATTGATCCTTGTTCAAATCCGATGTCTCTCTTTCAGGACGTAATATCGCTACTCGGGAATAGTAAAAATGCAATTATTTTAGTGCCAAATAACGTTGTTTATAAAAGAAAGATATTAACTGTTTTGCAAAATAAATGTAACTTCTGATAACTGTAATGTGAAAATCCTGCAATCTGTGTATGAGCTTGGTGTTTGGATACATCGTGACTGTAAACAAATTTAAACTGCTTATAACATTCTATTTTCCAATGCGCATTTGGTAAAGGAATGGGACGCCTGCCAACATCTGAACATCTGAACATCTGAACATTTCTAAAATTTCTGTATCGCCACGAAAGGGGTACTGCGCAAGACAATCGACTTACTGGCAACTAGATAAAACACTGTAGACCCTTGGAAGACTAACTGCAATGTCGCTTCACCGATTCTTCTGTATCTGGCTTACTGTATTAACTAAAATGCAAGAGCAGCTTCTCGCAAATCGCCCTCCTTTCTTGTAGTTTGGACTGCCGGCTGTCCGGCCACCTTCGTTGTAAATCGAGATATGGCTCCGACCCTTGCGAATGTCGTGAGGCAAAGGGACCCAGAACGCTGTATTTATTACCTGTCGTCCGCTGCAGGCTTCAACATAATGTTAGGCATGATGAATGGGAATGATTTCAGGAAAGATTTTCTACATAGATTCGTATAGTGATTTGTCACGCCTACTACTGAAATCATTATAAAGCCCCACTTACATACAAACAGAAAGCCTCTCCAATTCCGTTTTTTTCTTTAAGATCACAGACTTGTGTGTCTCTTTTGGACGAAGTCAGTTATCCAATTGGACGCCTATGACTATAATAATCAGCGCCTTCCTCTATAATCCATCGTAAAGTATGAGCACAAAGGACCGAAGATGTTTAAATCTACTACAAACTCAGTGAAAAATAATGCCGAGGACACCCCGGCAATTTACATAACATTATAGCGATGGTACAGCCAGCCATCTTTGCCTGTTTTAGATTTGGGGCCACCTATTCGTCCCTACAAAGTTGTTCAGGATTTGAAATGCTGCGAATTTTATTTCGTCAAATGTTGTAAGTGGGTGGAAGACGCCACTAGAAGTTGACAGTTTAGGTTCTGATGACGATGAGTATGAAGGTTCATGTCTTCTGGGATATTGCACCGTGCAGTCTGATAGAATCTACTGCAGTAACCCTGGTTCTTAAGGAGGAAACGGTACAAAACGGATAAAGGAAATGAAGACGTGAAGATTCGAAAGAAATCATTCCCCATTGTGTTTTAATCGGCCGTTCATTACGATCACCAGAAATATGCATTTATTGAGACTTCAGGTTTTCACGGCGGTAAGTATGAGAATGTCTTCTGAGATCCTGCTCCACGCAGTCTCGTAAAAATTGGCCAAAGATTTTTATGTGCCTACTGCCTTCATCATCAGGGTCACAATATTGCCGCGAATATAGTACAACGATTGGCCCTTTTAAGGTGAAATAACAGGACCATTTTCGATTCAAAACTTCGCATAGGAAGGCGCATTTTGTTATGTCCAAGTAACAAAGGAGTTCCAAGAAGCGTGGGAATACGAATCAACGCAGTGTACCCCTCCTTGTTCTGAGATACAAGGTAGTTTTGTGGTGTATCGAACAGTCAAGTCATATAGCACGTACTGCTGTGGTTGAACCAGGAAGCAATAACATAAGCTAAGCATTCTATATAAATGTACAGAGTCTTCAAAAATGCTTTGACTACTCATATTTTAATTTTTTAAATAACTTCAAGGTCTGTTATGGACATATAGATCACTTACACCAGACAATCTATAAAATTAATGGAACTGACTATGCTTTTGCTTAGATGCCATGATTGCTTACATAAAACCTATGCTAAATATGCCAGTTCTTTCGTAAATAATTTGGTAAGATAATCTAGCCTCTTCATAACTGAGCGGCAGGTCTTGTAGTTCTCATGCTTGCCAAATTTTTCCTTCATTAAGTCTCCCAGCCCGTTATAGCGCCGTGAAGTCTGATAGAAGTTTACCGACGTTTCAGAGGGCCTTGTTGCCCCGATGAATTCACGCGTTCGACAGTTAAGTGTTCGAATTTGTTTTCGCCTGTGTACGCAAATATAAGTTGTTAAACGCGCTGCATAAGACTTTATTGCATTTCGTTCCTATTACAGTATGCACATGTCATAAAGGTTTCTGAGCTAATAAATCGAGAACCGTTGTTATTATTTTGATTACATTTTTATTGAGGGTCCTTGTTCGTTCGTCCCGGGCCGTTCCATATTTGTAAAAGTGCATAAAAATTTATAATTCTCTGACGTAATAATGTTCACTCAGTTATGCGACATGAGTTTGGCGAATGGGATGAATGTGGTATACTGCTCACGTTACTACCCTCCGTATGGACATTACTTCCTGGTAATACACATGATGACAGAACATGACAAAATACGAGCAGTTATTCACTGTTACCGAGCAGCCAATCAGACGTAACACTGAACGAGAGTTTGTCTGTGTTCTAGGAACCCCATGGAAGCGTGCTTGATCGGTGGAATATCTGTAGCCCAGAGGAGGAGCCCCTAGTCCTGCAGCAGTTCCTAAGGTTTGGCGAGACACGCGCAATCACTCAGCAGCTGCTGCTGGCACAACAGGACATAAAGCCGCCCCCGTCTACGTCGTGTTCGTCCTCCAGTGACAGCCGAAGTCTAGCGCCAGGCTCACATCTACACCAGCTGAGAATAGACTCTGACATCAAGAAGTTCATAGAAAGGACAAGCAGCCGCGTTGCACCCAGCAAACACCAGGACGGAGACGAGAGGGACAGAGATCGAGAACGCGAGAAAGATCGAGACAAAGAAAGAGAGAGGTCGTCCAAGACACTTCAGCACCTTGCGTTGCCGAGCCTGCAACAACACCCTCACAGAACTCACAAGCAGCGGACGTTATCGCCTAACAGAAGACCATCCCCGCCGACAACTGTAGCACACCATCATCACACATCACATCATCCCCACCCCCTTCACCTTGGCCTTCACCATCCCACGTCGCATCCAACCCATACAACTCTCCCATCATCTCGGCCACCTCCACCACCACCCATGTCACCACTTCAGAAACAAGCTCCTATCAATCTGTTGAAACTGCCCCCCGGAGCACTCCCAGCCACAAACGGGCCATGCAAAACTTCCTCACCTCCTAGTAGCATCAGTAGCAGTCCTCTCAGCGTATCACCGCTCAACCGCCTGCAGAGTATGCAACCCTTCGATTTTCGGAAGATCGGTGGTTTCCCTGGGGGAATAAGTGGTGTCCCGCGAGGTGGAAGCGGAAGTCCAGAAATTCAACACCCGCAGGTGCGGAGAAGAATATCGGAAACGTCGGACACCAGTCCACCGGGTCTAATGAATCTGAGCATTACCAGTCCCTCCTCCCTTTGTTTACCACCACCTCCACCTCCTCCTCCGCCAATACCGGCGAGTTCTGCGCCTCCCATCAGTTTCTGCCACTCTGCAATGGCAGCAGCAGTTGCTTCAGCAGGTCCTCTGGCGGCAGCCAGTTTAGTAGCTTCATCATTGCCCGGCCTCATTTCGTCTGTCACGACGCCAGGTAGCAAGTCTCCTTCAGCTATGGTAACCGACTTCATGAGTGGAGGAGGAAGCAGCGAATTTGGATCTGACGAAGATGACGACGACGAAGAAAACTCGCACAGCGCACTTAATTTGAGCAGAGATGGTGCTTGTATAAAGCCTAGGCAGCGCCACGGTCATATCCGAAAAGCTACGACACCTATGAAAAGACAGTGGGGGTCTGGGACGGAGTTGCCTCTGAATCTGGGGACACAGCTCATTAACCCCACAACAGGGAAAAAGCGAGTGCAGTGCAATGTGTGTCTCAAGACGTTCTGCGATAAAGGCGCGTTGAAGATACACTTCTCAGCCGTGCATCTCCGCGAGATGCATAAGTGCACTGTGGAGGGCTGCAACATGATGTTTAGCTCGCGTCGATCTCGCAATCGACACAGTGCCAACCCCAATCCTAAACTCCATTCTCCCCACCTTCGTCGTAAGATTTCTCCTCACGACGGTCGCAGTGCCCAGTCTCACCCCATACTTATCCCCCCACCTTCAGGACTATCCCTCTCTGCTGCTGCAGCTGCAGCACTCAACCCCTTATCGTTCAGTCCGTTTCCTCTCCTAACACCACCTCCTGAACTTCGACACCAAACTGCTCATTCGGCCCTTTCATCACTTGACCCCAAGCAGAGCCTCGACCTCAGCATGCACAGGTATGACGAACACCGCAAGATGGACATCTGTAACAATACGACATCATCCGACGAGGCACCAATGGCTATGAATTTAAACAATCACCACACTGATGACGATAATGATGACGCTTATGACGACGATGAAGATGGCATCGTGGTTGATGGCGGTGCGGATGACGATGAACCGGAAGGGAATGAAGAGAGGGGAGAAAATGGCAGCCCGGAGAAGGATGACGAATGTGGGACTCTGGTAAAACGAGTAAAATTATCTGAATCTGATTTGGACGAAATTACTAGTAATTTGGACAGCAATGAAGACTCTCTCAGTGTTGTTGATACTCACAGCCTAAAGGAGGAAAACGGGACCGAATGTGCTGTTTTCACTTCCAAAAACGTTAGAAAACGAAAGAACCAAAATCCTACTCGTTGCGCTATACCATCCATTTTGGGACATAATGATCTCCTGTCAGATGAAGATTCGTCAAGTGACGTAGTGTTTGCTGCTGCAACGCCCGAGGAAAATGCTACTGATATTCAACAGTGTATACCAGTTGAACAGCAGCAACATCAAAGCCAGCAACAGCAGAAGTCACCTCAAAGTCAGTGTCTGCATCAGTCCGATGTGGATGTTGCTCCGGTGAGCAGCAATACAGTCACAGGCGATAAAGAAATTGTCGACGTGGATATGGAAGAAGACGTGCCGGACGCGGAGCCTGCTGAAGGAAACAACCAGATGGATGAAGTGCGTGATGAGGTTAATGAGAAAGAAAAGAGTGAAGTAAAACTTGAAGGACAAGAACGAATAGAGGAAACTGATAGAGACGATTCTAGTGAAATTAAAACAAGTTTAACTCCTCTCATTCCAGCCGACAAGTTGAAGAAAGAGAAGTCGCAGCTGGAAAGGACTGAAGGTGAGGAGGATTCCGCCGCGGCTTCAACGACGGTAGGTGAAGATGAGCAGAAGGCAACGAGAGCTCCGAGTTCGGCTGGAAGCCACAACAGCGACGAGTCTCTGGACTCATCGCATGCTCTACGGCAGTTGGAGAGTCTGTCACACGGCCACTTCGGCGACTTGATGCGGGGTGGCGGTCTCAACTTGGGGCAATCCGCCTCGCCTCTCCTGCACTCCCAACACCAGTTCCCTTCCTTGGGCTTCATGATGGGAACAGGTCCTCCAAGTCCCGAAGGTTCTTCCATCACGTCTAATGGCCCCGATTCACCTTCAGAAGACAACAGCCAGAACATGTTTTTCCATGATTCTGGTGGTTTTATTGGAAACTTGGATGTACCCATTGATAAAGATAACCCACGCCGTTGTACCGCTTGTGGTAAAATATTTCAAAACCATTTTGGAGTGAAGACACATTTTCAAAATGTTCATCTGAAACTCATGCATAAATGCACAGTCGAAGGTTGTAACGCTGCGTTTCCGTCGAAGCGGAGTCGTGACCGTCACAGCGCTAACCTTAATTTGCACCGTAAGCTTCTGTCCACTTCATCATCAGACAAATCTGGTGGAGGACTGTTCCTAGACAAATCTCCATTTTCATCCTTGGCAGGCAGCCCTTCTTTACACAGTGAGTTCCTTGCCCGCTTATATGCAGAATCTCAAACCCTTCCCATGAGCCTTGAAGCTTTCAAGAATCTTCCCCATTCTCATCCTCACCTTGGACCTCCCCCAACACCGGGAAGCTTAGCAGAACAGATGCTCATAAACGGTGAACGAATACCACCCCCACATCCATCGCTTTTATTGCCTCCTTTGGGCAGTCTTGCCAGTTTTCCTGGTCTGAACAACTTTACCAGTCATCTGTCATCTCCGGCTGCTGTACTATCTGCAAGCGTGAATGGAACAACTTCTTTAAGTGAAAGGAAAGGTCGATCATCAGGATCGAACTCCCCAAGTTCTCCGTCTTCGCCTCCAGCAGATCGCGTGGTCATTTCGCCGAATTCGGTGCCAGGCAGTGCACAGTTGTCACTCGTGTACAGTGTCGAGGAGGACATGCCAATGCCGGATCACGAAGGATTCCTACCCTGCACCTTTTGTCGGAAGTCGCTGGCCGACACTGCAGCGCTCAAAGAGCATTATGAACAGCTTCACTTGGGAGAGATGTATCGCTGCACTGTGCCGGGCTGTGACAAAGTGTTTAGCTCCCGGAGCAAACGGAACCTACACAGCGATAACGAAGCATTACACAAAGCGACCCAACAGCGCACATTAGCGAACGATAACTGCTCGTGACACAGCGGGGCGTTCCTCCACCGCTATAACTCCCTGGTGCCAGCGTGGTGGTAGGCAAACTATTTTGTAGACTGAAGCGTTTTAATTTAAATCTATGTATTAATATTTAGGCAGAAGACCACCAACCAGTATGTTAAAACTGATCGATCAATGTAGCAAGTGAAACGTTTGATCACCTTAAATGTGATAATACGCCATGCATCTAAGATAAAAATGTTCACTTTCCCTATCCGTTTCGGTGTAAGGAACTACTTAAAAGTATTGTGCTAAAAAGCAGAACATTTACAATAAACAGATTCTTCTTGCAAAATATCTTAAATAGGAAAAAGGGCAATTAAACAGGAGTGGAAGACATTGTCTTCTATTCTAACACTCAGCTAGAATGAATTTTTAATGTATGTATGAAATAAAGCTGTTTTGGTTAAATCTTAGAATTCCTCTTTGTGTACGAAATCAGGTGTTACATGCAGTAAGGTAAATTTCAGAGCTTCTTAGAACCAAATTCCAAGATATAATTCAGTAGCTGGTAGCTGGTGACGGTTGGTAGGCGAACGTAATGTTATCACAAATTTGTGAAATAGAAGCAAAGTGAAACACGGGACTGTGCAACCAAAATGTGTCACACTGCCACTGAAAGAATACACATCCCTTATGTAAGAGAATGCCATAATTGACGGGAATTGGTTCACTGTAAAAATTAATATATGACAGCTGTGATTGACTGCCTGTATAATGTATTAACAATTTACCATACTCACAAACTTGCGCATTATCCGAGATGTATGATAATAAAATACCAAGTGCAATAAGTCATATGTGAGGGAACTGCATCATTGTAGAGGAATGTCATGATGTTTATAGTGACATGAACTCTGGTGCGTGCCTACATTTTCCTGTTGTGTGCATAAGACAAACTCTGTACCGAGTTGATTATTGTTATCTTGAAGAAGTACAGTGCTGGTAAACTGGAAACACTTTATAAACACTCTCAATGACGAAACCTATAGACAAATTTAATCTTTTATATGTGTATAGGTGTACAGATAGGCCACAATTTCGAATTGGGAAAATGCTGATGAATGTTTTCCACGCACTAAAATGTTTGTGTAATATTGATGAGATGGATGTCTATCTTATTGCTTTGTATACGACTAGTTATACTGAAGGAAATATCTGATTTTTTGCCTCTAAGAGTAAATAAAATTAGTCTAATGATGTAAAGTTCTGTACCACTCCAGTAAAAATACCTTGTCATTAAAAAGATGACTACTGTTCAAGTTCAAACTATGCTCACGCACGTAAATTTTAATTTGAAAATGACGTCAACCACAAAAGTACTGAACAATGATTTTATTTTATTAGTACATCGTAGTGTGTATTGATGAACTACTCGGTCCACAGCCGCAGATACAGATTATGCAGTGTGTTACTTCAATGTGAATGAATATAAAACCTCGCTTTTAATTATTTTGTATTTATTCCCCACTATGTAGTTAAGTTTTCAAAAACAGGGTTTACATATTTCACCAGTTGTGAGGGGATAACACGTCACATAGAATATTTTCACACAACAAGAAGGCAAAAGCCAGTGCAATATGAAACTCTGTTTCAAACAAAATATTCCTGATGCCTAAATGCTTTCAACAACACGACTGACCCTTCCTGTTTCGGAGCCACTGAAACCTCTAAGACAGTTAACCTAAAATTATTTTCAATACGGTTACTGTTTCCATAAGATTAACGTGGGCCTACAACATTATTCTTGTCTGTACTCTTCAATTCAT
The DNA here is from genome assembly GCF_000696155.1 of Zootermopsis nevadensis. Next base: position 466,756 of record NW_019059805.1, read on the forward strand.
ATCCGGAAAATGTCGTTAGTAACACAAATTGTGGTTATCACAAACCGAGGAGTTACATGGTCTAGATTCAGAATCAATAAACTTAAGAAACCTTGCCCCTTAAATTGATCACTTCCCTTCCCTATTGATACAAGTTTGAACATCTTTCTACAAAACCATCTGATAAAAAGTGTTTTTATACTTTAACTTTCCGAAAACAACAAACATTCACTCACAATACTTTTCTTACGTATTTTATTTCACTTGAAAATCATCAAATTGGTATAGAGTTTCAAGTATTTTACATTATACGTCCTGCCAAATGCAATAGCACAATATGGTCTGCAAACACCGTGTTCTTTAGCAGGCTTATACAGAATTCAATGAGTCAGGCAGTGTTCTTAAAAATATAATTTGTTAATATTTAAACGTTAAACACAGTTGACTAGTGGCAAACCTGCGAGAGATTTTGTTTATTTTAAGCAAAGTAATACATGTCATATTTTCTTCCCAAAATTTCCTTTCCGGTCAAATTCAAAATTAATTTTCCTGTTTTGCGCACTGTTATTAATTCATAAGTGTTGTCATTTTGTTAAAGGTATATGTGTATTTAACTGCAATAGGATTGTAATGAACTGCAGCTGTAGGATGAGCCAAGAGGCAATATCAGACACATGTTCCTCACACAGTTCTATTATTGTACAGAATATCGACTTCGAATTTATGCGTGTATGACTGAAAGAAAAAAAAATATTACAAATGTCACTGTACATAAAATTACTATACCGGTGAAATAAATATCGTATTTGTATAAGAAATCCGTGGAGTTTAAGATACCGTAATAATAGATACGCGAGTCCCTTACAGCGTTCCTTTCCGCCCTTCCAAATCAAAACAACTTCAGTACTAAGTGGATAATAATTGTCATTAGGCTTATGGCAGGTGAAGGAAGGCGAAATTTTGAAGCTAAATGTATATAATCCTGGTCTTTGTTATAACTGTGCCGTATGTTTGTGAAGCCGCGTATCCATCCCCCCACCTCCCTCAATATACTATCTATGGCACTTAGCTCCTACTCCAAGTTATTATTGTTATAATGATAATATTATTATATACTACATGAACTGTGCTGTGACACGTAAGTTAAATGTCATCATTGTAAATAAAGAACAAAAATCATTATCTCTGAAAAACGTGTTTATTCATTTGTAACCTTTCAAAAACCTTTACTGTAAATTTCCTAACCAGCCATCAGTATGGAACAGAGTCCTTGAGAAGCTAATAGTCTCTTATCTAGTCTTTTTATTGAACCCGGAAACACATTACAGTATTCACAAGAGCTCGTAACCGATCCATATCCGGAGTCAGATGAATCCAGTCTACAACCTCACACCCCATTTACTAAACACTTAGATTTTTCCTTAATGTGGAGACGAAGTTGCATGCCTGTACGCTCTGCAAAGCAGGCAAAATTAGTTCTCTATATCATACTGTACGAGACAGCAAGGCAAAGCCGAAATTTGCCTGATATAAGCTGGGCGTAATGGTGATGGCAGATGAACAGATATACCTTCCTGCTTTTGCTTCTAAACCAACACTGTAATAGATCCTGTGTTTTGCTTTATGACACTTCTACCATCGGTGGTACGCGTACCATAGGTTGAGAAACGCTGGTCTAGAGCACCTGTCAAACGCAGAATATCTGGTTAGTAGTTGATCTATCGCATCGATAACCACACTGGCATTCCTAAATAATTTCTTTTTCGCATGGAGTAAATCATAAGAGTGCAAAAAGCTTTATCCAACATTACGTATACTCCAAACCACGTATCCTGTACGTTCATGTTGTCACCAGACTGCGCTAAAAAATTAGAATTCAAATAATCAATTATAATTAATTTATAATTTAAAATGTATCATAAGAAAGGAGGAAAACAGGGTGGAAGTGTGTTGACTAAATTCATGTGGCTAAGGATAAGGACCAATGGAGGACTTATGTGAAATCATAAACATTCGCATTCCATAAAGAGCGGGAAATTTCTCAACTAGCTGAGGGACTATTAACCTCCAAAGATGGACTCTGCTCTACTGTTAACATTTGTTCTTAACTTGTTTTTCTCAGACTCTCTGGGCAACTGCCAGGAAGATCTGCATACCTTAAACCACCGTTATTACTCTCTAGATTTATTTTATAATTATAGGCTTACCAGTATTAGTGCTCTTCTGCTAAAATAACGTTAAATTATCTTCGGAATGTCATAAACGGTGCAGTGAAAAGGTGATTAATTTACTTCCAGTTATAAAGGCAACTATTGTTTAGGTATAAAAACATTCTTAACTTTTATAAACAGCGGAGAATCTCTTGTGTAAGTTATCGACCTGGGAACTATGTAACGATGCTGCATCTAGTGTGAAGTTAATTTGGTTTCAAATCAGGTAAAATAACAAATACAAACAGTTACTTTTTGAAGGGTTTCAAATACAAAAGCTTCACTTACTATGGTCGGCATACTCTGTCATTTCTGATAAAATAAGACCAAAATATCCCAGAATAGCATCTGCATTGGCAGAGACTTTAATCTTCTACCTCCATAAGATATTACAGATAAGAATAGAAACCACTAAGCTGGCATGCTCAATAGACCTCACTTTCAGTCACTATTACAGAAATTGCTTGTACTGTTTTGTGTAGGGCTTAATTAATTTTACGCAGAAAACTGTTTGGTGATAAGGATTCAGAATACTCATTTTTTGGTCTTGCAAACCGTATAAAACTTGTAACATTTTTCCACGAAGCCTTGGTGTAATACAACCTGACACCAAAACAGAATATTACGCATACGAGGAGTGAAGAAAAAACGGAAATCCTAATCACACTTCCCTTTTTAATGTTTGACATCTTGTCTGTGGATGTGTGTGTCTATTTCACTAAGATTTTCAGTCAATGTGTGATATATAAAATTGTGCAAAATGTGTGTTCTTCATACACTAACTGGGAACTGAACTCAGGATATAAAAACAAGGCCTGTGAGTTTTGAATGAAACTGAAAATAAATGGCGATAGTAATTTTCTTTACACAGAATGGACCAATTGATCTTCAAATTATTGTTCTTAATTAACTAAGATCACATGGGCGACGAGTATGACAATTTCTGTATTCTGGCCTTTAGCGCCATGTAGGCTGGCAGAAGTTTACCGTCGACCTGATGATACAGAGAGCAAGGACCTCTGAAACGTCGGCAAACTTCTACCAGATTACACCGAGCAACAACACAGAAAACAGCCAGCTTCGACATGCAGCTGTGTTCAACGAAGCACTCTAGGTCCAACAGCGCTACATTTTGCACATTTGATGTTTCTGACCTCTTCAAAAGCTTAGAGTAGTTCAGCTAGCAGAGAAATAAATTAGCTGTGTTTTGTGGAAACCGAAGTCTCATTATCGTTCACAAGACCCTGTGTCTGGACTCTTTCCGAATCATTTAAATCCAGTGCGCTCAATTAATACGCTTGATTTAAAATCCATTTTAATATCATCCTCACTTCCATGACTAGAAGCGTCAGATGGCATATCTTTTTAAGGATTTTCAACTAAAATTTTGTATGCACTTCTCATCAATTCCATGCGTGACAGCTATATGCTCCGCCCATCTCATCTTTCTTGATTTGATCATTTTATTAATGCCAATATTTTAGGCACAAACTACGAACAACCTTACCCTTCAGTTTTATCTTTGTTAATTTACCTATAACAGGTTAAGAAAGCCTACTTTGCTTTACAATTCGTTTCATATAGTTGCAGAATGTATTCATTCCTCTAAGTGTGGAACCTGCTAATCGATGACTGATTCAATTCTAATCAACATTCAAAATTGTAATGCGACTAATATAGGCCCCTTTAATCAAAGTTTAATAAAAGTTTAAAAAATTTATAAATTTCATTTTTTTTCGATGCAGCGTCACTATCCAACGTCAGATTAAAAACTTTTTAATTCTTACATTAAGCAGGCCACTATGTAGGCCTGCTGTTTTATTAGTGTAATTATTACGTTACAAGCCAAGAGTAATTTTACACAGACTCGTTTCAGGACTCATTATGCCAGCTCTCATTTTTATAAATTTCACTCGCTCATATCCCCCGCCATTGTTTCTTGAGCTTCGCCCCCCTCTTACCGATCCCCCTGCCCATCCGTGACCCCGTGTAGATTATAACACGCATTGCGGGCTTCACAGATTGCTGAGTGTACTGTTGAGGAGACCGACTCCGCCTCCTCCCGCCAGATGTCACGCTCTGCAGTGACCGCCAGCTTTTATCACACGTTCCATCACACCTGCAGCGCTTTGTTAAACCAGTGGGGCGGAGCTCCTGAGGACTCCACCCCTTTTATTACACTTACATCATGCACATACCTACCAGACTAAGTACAACCACGGCTAAGATATACATTTAAAATCTTGCATAAATAACACGTTGATTTGAAATCATAACATGAATTTATAATGGTTCATGAAATCGAAACATATGTTCAGAAAATACCTGTCAGTCCACGATACAAGTTGAACAAGGAATGAGAAACACATGCACTGAATCACGTGTTTTCGTCCCGTTATGGTAACAATAATAAAAACGCAGATGTAAACACTCCGATTTCTCAACCCGATCGACTATCTACTTTCCTTGAGGCGACATGGTATTTCATATCAGTCGAGGTTCATCTGGTCACCTGATATTGTTAACAACTGTGCGAAATGAGCCACATTTATGACATCTGAGGTTTTACAGGAAAGATCTTACGTCGTAGAATTCATCAACCTTTCACAGCACGCACCTCTAAAACGTCCGACTACATGGCGCAACAAGGCAAAAGAGAGTCATCTTCATGATTATCTTGGTATTGTGTGTTACAACATTTTGTGGATTCGCTGGTAGATACCAACATTTCAGAGTGACATAGTGTCTCCATCTTCAAGACTTGACCTCAAATCTCATATTCTGTAGCATCAATTATGTTATCCAGTCAGGTTTTCTGCTTTTATAGCTGTGTATGTCTAATTGAGACACGTGGACCAGTTCTGTCGCTCTTGGCTGTTTATTCCTCGCTGTAAGCGCTGCCAGCGGAGAAACATCGTAGAGAAGTTGAATAGCAGTGAGAAATACCTTGCTTCTCAGTTCTGTTTCGAGTATATTTGTTTTTCCGTTTTATGTTGAATTTTAAACTCAACAGTAAACTGTTTAAATAAGTGTGACGGAACTACTTCCTTCGTCTGAGCTATGAAGTTACGAATGAACCTCAAAAACCGATGCCGATAGGTTAATCCATAGAAGAGACAGAGCTTCTTGGTTTCTTTTCCAGAAATGTTCGGAGATTGAATCTCTTTGTATTGTTAATACTTACGGACTATATAATCAAGAACCACGACGGAGTGTTATTAAAAGATGATTACAAAACATTAAATTCGCGTCTGCATAATGATCACGACATAACAGAGTAAGTTCTGTCCATATAAGCGCCAAGATGTGCGACATTAAAGTAGTATTTCTAATTCACCTGTGAAAAGTTGGACTTCTATCAGACTACAACGAGCTACAATCCGGAAGAAACCCATCTTTAAAAAAATAGATTTTAAAATGTATGTATATTTGCAACACATCTCATCTTCTTGTCATGTACTAGGAAATGTGGAATCGTATTACATATGGCTTCGAAGTCCAATGGGAATTGTCTTTCTTATACATTTTTGCAGTCAGTAAAGTTTACACGTAAGTAAGTTTTAGCCTCTTCATCAAGGTTGTTAAAAATGTCCCAATCATATGATCAGAATCATTAACTCTTTAGCACAGAACTGCTTCATCAATGCAATGTGTAGAACAAATTAGACTCTTTCCAGACACGTCCTGATTATTGAGGCAGTACAATACTATTCCCAGTACTGTATGGAATTTTAGAGTAAGAAGTAATTTTATCTTCAATTAGATGTAACACACAGAGGACTTCCGACGTAACTCTAATTTTCGCTGATTTCAACACGATGTGTTCACTGCAATAAAAATAATATTCTTATCGTAACCCAAGCCATTTTCACTGCCATATATTACAGAAGTCACAAATTTCGTTCCCGTTCCTTATCGTGTGCCACAAGTCTTTTATAGTCGTCGTGACTAGTATTTCAGCCTCATGATAGCCTAGCCACATCTTTTCGTTGAATAAACACGAACAGTAGTTGCTATTAGTAAACACGAAAGTACAGTGAAGCTGCGTGTTTTCAGTGGAACGGAATCGGCGACTGCGTGTGAACCGGGCCTTATTACGACCATCGAACCACCGCACTAACGTGGAATATAACACTGCCTATGAAGGCAATGCAGTATCGTGCACTTACGTGTCTTACAATTCAATTTCCGGTTCTCGGTGTGTGCCTTTGGTGGCTCGCTGGCCCACAACCAATGAGACGACTCCGAAAGGTCTTTGCATGCAACAAACCTTGCAACGAAAACTGTATCTACAGATTTTGATGCCGCTGTTTAATTGGACCAATCAGTCATATGACAACACGTATGGTTTCTATGAGAGCAGAAGTGAACCAAGATTGTGTTTATGTTTATGGAATCCTGGAATCACGGAAGGCTACATAATACTGGCCTATGCATATCAATGTTATGTTTCAACCGCTTAATTATCTAGGTAGCAAACGCTCATAATACCTACGGATTACAAAATACTGCAGTCACAATTTAAAGGCAGCCAGAATACCTTTTATTAACTTTTCTCTGAAATGAACGAAGGACAAAGTAGAAGAATAAAAGCAAGGAAGGAAGGACAACATAAAGAAAGCGATTTATCGCCCTGATGACGGAGGCAGTATTACCTCTGAAACGTTCGTAAACATCGACCATACTATACAGCGCAACAACCCAGAAGACAGAAATCTTCATACTCATCGCCCTGATGACGGAGGCAGTATGACCTCTGAAACGTTGGTAAACATCGACCAGACTACACAGCGCAACAACCCAGAAGACAGAAATCTTCGACTGAGGATGTCTGAGAGGAAAGAAAGTAACTTGTGTTGTTCAGTTGGTCAATCAAGGAGGATAAGATGACTCGTAATTTTAATTTATAACATTAGCAGAAGAAAACATTTAAAGAAAAATAAGTTCGCTGGTTCCAGAAATTCTTATTATCTACTCAAACATAAAAGAACCATAAACGTGAAATATTTCCATATTTGCATGAGAGACTGCAGAAGTTCTTAGTTGTGTTAGAGCGCGATGAAAATAAAAAGCAAAATATACTGAGAAGAATAATTAGTTTGGCTTTAAGAACGTAGCTGTAATTGATACGTGTTCACTCGACGTATAGTCAGTCTTGGTTTGGAATTTAGGATTTTAACACAAGAAATGTCACGCGTCTTAGCAGCACAAACTACAATCAAACAACACCAAATTATATGCCTATTGCTTTGATTTGTAGTTTTTCAGACGACGTCAGTGAACACTCGGGTTCCTTAGTAGGTAATTATTTAAGCTGCATAACATTTGTTCGGGAAGAATCCTTTTCCAGGATATTAGTTTGGATTTATGAAACTTAACTATATTTTCAATAGGCCTTAATTCATTACTTAAATACGCATTTATGACACAGAATAGAAAGCGATTACAATTGATTTATACCCCGAGTGACTATGTGTAGTGCATTACACTCCACTTACTAACTGTTATGAAATTGCAGGTTTTAGACTCCAACTCCACGTTATGTTCACCGATAATATAACTTTTCTGAACTCCTTAACAATAAAACTATATCGTCACGAAAACAGTCAACTTAATTACTTAGTTCTAGTCGCCATAACGTTTCAAGTTTTCATTAACGTGCTCCATTCACAAGTCTCACTGCACATAGACCTACGTCATGGCCTCTTGATTCTACATCATTCTAACTTCTAACCCCTGACCCATTAATAGATAGTTGCTGCTGTAACAGGCAAATCAGCGTCATTCACGAAGTTCTGGTTTTAGTTTAGATTGGTAAAAGCAAAACATTCCTCTTCAGACAGTTCCGTGCAAAATAAACTGAGGAAAACCGAAGTTGGCCTTTCTTGAATGTCCCTGTTGCAGAAAGGGACTCGCATTCTCAACAGCGGTGGTAACAACCGTGCCCAATGGTGATGGACAGAGAGACAGACCTCTTGAAGGACGCTAGTTGCCCGAAGAGAGACAAGTCAAGACAGACACGCAGATCGACAGATGTTTAATGCGCGGTTTATGGTATGATGATAGCGCCTTCAGCTACACCAACAGTAATCGTGAACATGCGCGTGTTAGGAATTTTCATCCGACTCTGTGAGATATGGAGAGGCAAGGCTAAGATATTTTTGGTTAATCAATTGTCCTTCGTTCAGCTACGTCGAAAATTGTCTTTACAAATTACAATTTACATAATAATATTTGTTTTTGTAAAAAGTGATTTCAAAACCTACATTAGGCATAGTTCACTTCTATAAACCCAAGTACAGTGGTACTGCAACGGTAAAGCTCTAGGCGCAGACTTGTATTCGGGAGGTCCCCAATTTATATTAATCATGATTTTCCTCTGTCCCTCCAACAAACGTCGCAACATAAACTTGAAATAAACCAAATCCTCAGGCATGATTAATGACAACCTTCTAATCTGCTCCTACGCTATATAACTAGAATAACAGTAGGCATATTAAATTTCCACATTTGTTTGAAGATCGCTGTGTTGATAGTAGTAGTAAACAGTTCTGAAATGTCTGTCAGTGTCTACAAGAGTACACGGCCCAACATTCCGGAAGGCAGGCTTTTTAACAGTCGCCTCCGTAAGAACCTGAAATCTCACAACTGTAAAGAGGTCACGAAAACACAAGACCCATGAAACTTGACTGCAGGCTTGAACACCAGACCTCCCAGGTACAAAGTTTTACTCTAAGTGAGCATGAGACCACACTACATGTTGCCATTTTTAGGTCTATAAACCATCTCAGTCTGAGGTATAGTACATTAAGCGGGACTAGAAGTAACAGATGCCTGCGTAATTACTATTTCGAGACCTTTTCTTTAATTATTCTGAAACGAGGAGCTACAGACTGGGTCTTTCCAGCAATGTGTGGTTTCAACCTATATTTTTTCCTTCTCGAAACAGCAAAACAAAACACAGATTAGAGAAAAAACGACTATATACATATTTCTTAACTATACACAACGATGTAGTTAATTTTCAAACGCATCGCTAGGTCTTATACACGTAGTAAATACACCAGCCAAATAATTCTATAGTTAATTTTCTTGAAGAAGCAAAAATCACTTTTTATTTCAGTATTTCTAGTTTTCTTTCTTGTACTCAACAAGCGTAACCAGCGATTATGTGGAACGCCCACCTATTCAGTATTCTCATCACACAGCACGAGAACAGGCAAATGATCCAGATGCCGGTACATTTGCTATAGAACTAGCCTTGTCATCAGTGGCGTATCATATTTATTTGTGATTTATTTAACCGCGCTCAGACAATCAAACGTCCAATGAGAGAATAATTAATTGATTAACATCGGCTTTTAAAAAATATGGATAGAAGCGTTGTGGAACAGTTAAAAGAAAAATCCTAGAATTTTTATGGTTGGACTGATAAAGAGTAAAAGAATCCTCAAGATAACTACGTAGTATCAGAGAAGAGATTTGAAGCCTGGACCTCCCGAATACGAAGCGCGAGGCGAAACCATTCGACTGCGAGGTTCGGTTTTTTATCGTCAAACAAAATAATTTTCAGAACATTTTACATATTTTAAGTAAATAATTTTAAAAAGTAATTTTACTCACCCAATGAAAATGTCTCTGCATGTGCAGACCTGTAAATGGGAAAAAGACACATTAAAATTAAATTATAATTTTATAAATTACATACCTAATTGATATTTTTACTAAATTCCGACGTAATATTATTCCACGTCTTTTAATTATCTTATTAGCCTTGTAAGATATGATTTATTTTAAAACTGGATAGCACAAGATTACAAATTTCTAAAATATATTTTTTAAATAAACAAACTAACACAATGTTATAAGAATCCTAAGGTTTAACACCTGTAATACCAGAGCCCACCTTTTGACAAAATTCTAACTCCAGTTGTGCATCCATTCTCAGACTCCAAAGTGAAGATTTTCCAATAAATAATTCGAACCAAAATTTTGAATATATTTATTGTCTCCCCTGTATTAGGCAAATGTTCAGCACATAGCAGCCTTCTGAATTTCATCATCACGACAAACTGTATAAATCATCATACGCGAAAGTGAAGGATAGAACTTTTATGTAATAAATGGCTGAGAGTAATTGAAAAATATATCTTATAAGAAAACAGTGAAGTGTAGTTATAATAATTTAAGTGAATTAAAGCCTAAAATAAATCTTTTGGAATGCACATATTTGAAACCAAATAAATAGAGGAGAATAAAGCTGGTAAGATATTAACCATAAGCAGGGTTATGATGAACTAAAAATGCAAATATAAGTCTAGTACAGAAAGCAGTATCGTTAGTAAACACACTTGAACAAGAAGCCTGTACTATAAAAACTTTTGCGTCACGTGGACACGCCTATGTAAAAGAAAATACAGTTCAGTACACATTACTGTCAGTTTCAAATATTTTATTTTAATTATTTTACTTCCGGGTCTATTTCTTTACAGATGTGTGGGAGAATTTTTGTGTTATGTATTTTTGTACGTAAGCATGCGCGCATGCATCCGTCTCTGAGGAAACCTTGAGGGGGGGGGGGGGGGGGGG
>NW_019059805.1:477543-512264 GCF_000696155.1 Zootermopsis nevadensis
GCCGGCCCTGTCTGCAGCATAACTCACGCCATACTCCTCAATCTAGTGCCAAGGTTAAGAAACCGTGGAGTTATACATCCATATCCCGTTCGTCTTACTGAAGCGATGTTCATACAACTACTGAGAAAACCAAAGCTTTACGTTTTATGTACTATATAGAAGTACATATTTGTCTACTTATGTCTATATATATGATGGAATATAAGCTTAATATCACACTGATTGCTTAGTGATATAGCTACGGGCTATTTATTAATTATTTAAAATAATTATCGGTAACCAACTGACTCACAAAAGCAATGACCTAAACACACTTGCAAAGCAGTTAGCCGAGTAATTATATATGTAACAGTACTCATTAACAAAATAACTACTTCAGTAACTAGCTAATAGCTGATTAACGAAATTAATCTATTAACTAAATACGCAGGTAATTAACACTTTAAAGCCCACTGGGAACTAGAATATGCCACCTGTTTTAACAAACAGTAATTCTGCATTTTGTATTCATGGGTATCTTATGATTCTCAGAATAAACAGCAATTATGTCCTTAAACGGCATTAACCAACTGATCTTTACAATGGTGAAGTTATGTTTCCTTTGTGGTAGAGACTGAAATCTTAATACTCTGAAGATGAGATTTAGCTTCAAAGGGTAAAGTAACTTAGCTACCAAATCAAACCTCTGAAACCTGAGCCTAAACGTACACATTAGCTGTAAGAAGAAGGTACAGATAATCAAATAAATGATGTACTCCCCTTGCTAGAGAAGCAGCTACCTGTCTCGCGTCAAACTGTGTAACTAACCTTCATGAAACCTGCATCACAATCTAAGAAACAATTTTTATAAACAGAATGCTTAATAGAACTAATTCTACAGCTGAATTAATTATGCTGCTTTATTACAGTCTTTCAGCACTGAACTAGAAACCACAGCTCTCCGTCACAAGCCATTTCCAGTTCTTCACCTCAAATCAGTCTGCACGTAGCCGCCATAAGGCAGCAAGTTGTCCCGGGTATTCTGAGAATCTGACGCAATGTCTGGGTGAAGGTTATGTTGCACTGCATTTGGTTTATGTTTCAACAGTTTTATACTGCAAAGCACATCATGGAACGTTATTTTGCACTATGTCACACTGAAATCACATACACATAACCAATAAACGTATTATTACACCACCACTTACTACTCAATGTTAATATCACTGTTGCACACACGGAACTTAACTTCGTTATCTGCTTCCGATTTAGTACAATCGGCAAAATTCGGTTGTCACTTCGAGGAATATTCCCGAACACAAGTAGTTATGCTCATTTCAGGGCGCACCTCAACGCGTGTCACTGGCCTTCTGCATGACAGACACTTGCCGATAGAATGCAGTAGCAGTTACGCTCATTGAGAATAGGAAATAAAACGGACGGGGAAAATATTGAAGAGATTCAAAACAGTTGAGGTACTAATAACGTTTCTTGGCCGTGGGAAGCCAATATCAAGCAGTGTCGCTTCATAGATCGCACAACAAGCGACTCATGTGACAGAGAGCAGTACTTCCATAACGTCCCAAAAACAAGTATACACAATGCTGACGTATCTGTTTGGGGCAACCTGTACCTTCATACGTAAGTTACAGGAGTTATCGACATTATAGGAGCACGTATTCTGACATGGATAAGAAGTATAAATCTCACCATAAGTTAATGGTGTTATTTTTTGTATCAAGGAATTTGTTTCCTTGACGAACGAAAAGGAAGTAATACTAATCCAACTTTTTTTGTAAACTTAAAAGACTTCAATGATCCAAAGGATCACAGAGCAGCACATACGACTTTTGTAAGCCGACATAATGGACATCTGAAGAAATGTCGTTCTTGACAGAAAAATAGAGTCCAAGGAAGAATGGAAAATATTGTTGAGTTAATGAATACTTTATTCAGGGAAAAGATGATGAAGTTTATTCGTATTTAGATTTCCATAAGCGGTGAGTCCTTTTTTTGATAGATATACTCAGTTTATAGTTTAGATGCGTCATGTTTGTGTTCAAAATTCAAATATATATTTATTATTCAAGTCTATACACAAACTTTTAAATTGTTGATGTTAAAATTTAAAATCATATAGCGCAATATTATAACATCGAGATAGATGAATGGCGCAGAATATTAATGGTGATTTTAAATTTTAACATCAACAATTTAAAAGTTTGTGTATAGACTTGAATAATAAATATATATTTGAAGATATACTCAGGCTTTGTCTCGTCATGAACCTGTACTTAAAGGAAACCGAAAATTATATTAATTCCTGTCATTTTCAATAAAAACTCTCAGTTATTTCCTAACACGTATTCCTCAGAGGACTGCAAGGCACAAGATAAAGCTTTTATTCTGTCCAAACACACGCCATGAAATCGTGAAAGGGAACTGGAGGTAAAGCTCGTCTTCGGAACCCGATTGAGGTGAGTGGTTAGCTCTACGCGAAGATCACTTTTCTATCCATCGGACTATATTTTCTGCATATTTAAAGCGTCTTTCCAAAATACCTTTCACATTTTCACCTTGCATCTATTAACACATTCTTCGGAGTTTCTTACCACCTTGCTTATTTACAGAACACTAGTTAAATTTTAGTGAAATATGAAGTCGGACAGAATGACTATCGCTACATTTATTTTTTCGAAGCTTAGTCTACGTCCAACCAAGCAATATTCCGTTTTACCTGATAAACTCTTTATGTGGTAATAACTAATATTTCAAAGGATTACACGATGCCTTATTATCCAATCAAGTTTTCCTTTGTTTAATGTGACTCACCTGGCTTCTTTCCTGACACAAAGCCGAGTTTCACAAAAATCCAGAAAGCAGACAACGTGAAAAAGAGCAATTTGTGGTAAGAGTTGGAGGGGGAGAAGAAAGAGGCTAGCAGGATGGTAAAAAGTCATGTTTCTTAATTACTGCTGGTACTGGGATGGGCATTTTTCTGGTCCAGTACTGCCGCCCTCGCCTCGTCTCCTGAACTGACGGCCAAATTATAACTTTCTTTACCACGTCTGTCCGGTCGTACAGCTAGCCTTCTGATGGGTCTGCTTCATTAGGCCTTGGGCCACGGAACCACCTCTTGGTGATACAAAAACAATAAATTCTGACGTGCAGTTCAACAGCTAATGGCGCCAGCGGACGCAATTGTGATGATACCGGTGATGAATAATGTTAATAACAACGATAAAGATCAGACATGTTTCTGGAGAAGAACAGAGACAAGAAAGATAAAAAGAAACGGAAGACGATAGTCGTATTAACGGATAAGAAATCAGAAGGAAGAGGACGTCTCAAGACAAAACCACAAAATTTGGAGGTAATTTAAGTTTACGTCATCCTTTTAATAAATATTAATTTTAGAATAAATGTAAGAATAGGAATAAATAAATGACAAAAACTCCGAAACCTCTAAATACACTTTCAATCCGTTTGGAAAGCCTGAAGACAAGTGACCACTTGGATGATCTAAGCGTAGGCAGGAGAATAATATTAATTTGATCTTAGGGATTTCAGGTATAAACTGAATTCGTCTGGCTCAGGATATGGATCGGCGGTAGACTCTTATGAACCCTGATTCCATAAAAGGCGCTGAATTTCTTGACTGCAAGAGCGTACGATTATCTTTTCAAGCACGACTGTGTTCCATGGAGAAAGGAAGTTTCCACTTGTTACATGCGTCTGAGAATTAAATCGCTGAAATCTTGGAATGTTTGAAACGTTATAGCGCAGTAAGTGGTGAGTTCGATTTGATGGTGCTGATTGGTGGAGCGGAAAAGCGGGATGTCACTGTTCAACTGCCCTTCACAAGGCTTCCAATATTACCCAATTGCTACACATTCAGCCTGAAGATGGCAAATAAAATGTCTGGAGAAACGTTGGATAATTTTCAACATTCGACACGGTTCAACCCCGAAAGACGAGGAAACACATAACTACGAATTTTTCGCACAAGGTAATGAGTATATGGAAACAGAGAAATGGAGAATGAAAATGTTTAATAAAATATAAGGGACTAAGAACAATTTAAGTGTTAAAGAGATTAATAAATATTTCTGTCTGGTTATAAACTGATATACGGGGCTTAATATAACAAAAGAAATTTGAAAGAACCATTTGAAATTTTAGTGGACTAAAAGCCTACAAATTTACTACGTCAGTGATATCGCATGTCACTCACATGTTTACAAGTTTCTGAAAACCCTACACAGTTGCAATCAACGTGCGTTTGGAAGCTCATAAATCCTTTAATACCGCATCCACAAAAACAGTATAAGTGCACACACAAAGGCAAGACAACAGGCACACAGTAGCATTATAATATGAAAAAAACCTTTCCCCCCATGAGAATTATCCCCTTTCTGAAATCGCCGTTTTGGTCTCAAGGGTAAGTTGGACCCTCTTGAAGGGGCGCCTGTAGACATGTGGAGGATCAGCGCCCAGTGACATGTATGGTATTGTCGATTACCAAGCTTTGGCATTTGTCTTCTCAAAAAGGAAAAAATATTATCACGAACATAAAGTCGACTTCTGCAATCTTAAATCCAGCCAAACATAATCAGAGGGGCAGGAGGAATTATTTTTCGGTTCATCAGAAATAATGAAAGGACTTGACATTAAAATTAACCACGGCTCTCCCTCTTTGTTCTCAACAAAAATCAAATGTGTACTAAAATGGAGAGTGAACATTTTAGAAATATGTTTTAGCTTTACCTTATTTAATTTACAGCAGATTCAAGTAGACTGTATTGTTACAATGTAGTGCAGGAAAGACTCAAACATTTTATTACATTACGTGGACACGATTTAGAAGTATTTTCAAATAAAATTTGTCCATTTAATGAGATCTTTATTTTGTAACACGAACCTTTAAATTGCATTACGTTATCAAAATTAAGTGATTGCTAGAATTCAGTTCAGAATCTTCTGTATCTTTAAAACGTAAATATGAAACATTTGACCTGAATGTGTGCTGAATTTAGCTTTCTCAGAATAAAGTACATTGACAGGATCTGACGAACATTATAACAAACATTTAAGTACCATAAAAGACGGGGAATTTTATGGCTAGCTGAGCGACTATTGGCTTGTGAAGTATTCTGCTCCTTCATATAATATAATTAAATTATTAAATTTCTTTCTTACAGTTTACAAAATTGTCGTTCTGGTTTTATCTGGAGGAAGTCAGAGTTTATTTAAGCAGGAACAATTTAAAATATATTTAACTGAAAGCGTAAAACTTATTTGTGCCACGTTTAATTGCGTTTCAGATATAAGTCTATACTTAAATATTTAGGTATAAGAAACCACGAAAGGAAGCTGATATAAGTCTTGTCGCTTCAGAGAAAATGCACTTTCATATTTCGACTATTCATGTCTATGTCAACATGACAGCTTGATTTCCTTTATTCATTGGACAAGATACTACCTGGTGTTGTGATCTACATATTGAATGCTACCAGCCGCCACTCAGAGTGACAGACAGAAAACAAAATTCCACCCCCAAGTGTCACTGGCGCAAAGAAGACGCAGGTTATATAAAATCTCGGATGCTTTTGGGAATAACATAACATAAATAATTCCAATGATACAGTTAACATTGCTGCTTATGAAAGAAATCTTAAATATTTTGTAATAACACATATATATAAATCCATGATACAGTGATGCGGATTCATCGGATATTAATCTTTGAAGTTGCGCTTCTAGAACACGTCGTTATAACTCAGTTTCCTACTTTAACTCCCAACTAATACTACAGAGAATATTTGTATTTTTTTCTGTAGCTTTAATGTTGCCTCAGCTGCAAGTGAGTTATTATAGAACATTTTACAATAAAATCGACGTTTTAATTTACAATAACATGTTCACAGACTCTCATCATATAACTAAAAAAACAAAGAAATGCTAATTGGCATAAATTATAAAAAAAACTACACACAGCTTATATAGGAAAGTTCCAAGGGCGTCTCTATTGTCAGAACCTAATTGGCTTCAAATTACGCGATAATATTTCTTATGAACAATTTTATTTGCGACGTAGCGTAGATATAGTTCCACAGAATTACAAAATGCCTTTGGGTGATCAGCTTTTGAACTATTTCCCTACTTAAAAGGCACCAGGCTTTCGAAATAAAAATATACGTAGGCCCTAAAATATTTGCCCTGGATACTTATTCCAGTCGGGCGCCACCTGTTACATTGCATTTGCCTGTGCGTCACACAAGGAACTGGGCCTCAAGCCGTGATGTAATAGGAATATATAAAATGACTGACCAAAGCTAGTCTTAACCCAGTGAAATTGTTTGTCTGGAAGCAGCACACGAAGGATTATTTAAAGCAGGCTCAGAAAACAACGCTGGATGCCAGGAAGTCCACGTCATGCGCTACAAGGTAACCAAAAATATGTGACTCAACAAATCTGAACTTCTTACTGTTCTGCCACTGAAGAAGGATT
Organism: Zootermopsis nevadensis; assembly: GCF_000696155.1. Next base: position 484,034 of record NW_019059805.1, read on the forward strand.
ATTTGGCGATGACAATAAAAACAAATCACACAAGTGTGATTTCAAGATCTTACGGTGGCGAAAATTAAGATGGCTGTCTTCTAAGTTGCTGTGCCGTGTAGTCTGGTAGAAGTTTAACGACGTTTCAGAAGTGTTTGCTATATCCTTTGCCCTAATGATGGAGGCAGCAACGTTGCTAAACGTCTAACAGAATACACGGCGCAACATCACAGTCCATTCATCTTCAAAACTCCTTATCATTTAAGAACTTTACTTTAAATGTCATGTAACTTGCAGAATTAAATGTACGTGACTGTTCCCAGCGAAATGACTGGTACTAAGTCGTTAAAATTGCTTTCTACAGAAGTATGGAATGTCGAAGGCAGATTTACACATAGCCTGCATCTCGATGCCTAGTCTAGTATGATCTCATTTTTCGGGCGAAATCTCGCTTCAAAGCTATCAGCAAAGTGTGCAAAATTTTAAACAAATAAAGAGCAAACAGATTTCTCCCCTGCGGCGAGAGCTGCTTTTTTGAACAACCTATATCGGCCACATGGAAATAAATCAAAATGCTGCTGTTAGGTAAAAATACAGAAGGAAAATATTGACGGACGTAGAGCTTCAGTAGAATGCCAGAGTGAATCGAAGCTGAATATGAAATTGTTGACAGGTGCAGTCATTTTCGTGCGTTTTGCAAATCACATACAGGAAGAAGCTTGGAGGCAAATGCGAGCAAAGTGACCAGCCAAGTAAACTTCAAAGTTTACTGATTAACTTCATACAAATTATTTTAATACAAACCTAATTTTAAATCTCTTCCTAACGCATGATGAGAGCGTCAAGTGTCTTACATTATTGTAACAAATGCAGTACATAATATAGGCATATTGATTAATAAATCTCAATTACGATAGAAAATCTGGATATTACAATACAAAAAATTAATTTCATGCTATTTTATTTTATAATATGCAAGTATATTTATTCAACCATAGTTCAGAATACCAGAAATCAAAATGTTTTGTCTTTTTAAAGAAAGTATGTTATCAGAAAGAAATTGTTATAAATAAAGCAACTCTACAAAATTATTCAAGCTTCAAATAAATAGACAACTGAATTTAATATAATAAAAGTAAGGTCATTAATATAATATATAAGTTTAACTCCACCTATGATGCCACAAAGCATCGTCGAAGTCCTCCTCAATTAAAAATATTTAAAATTCTCGGAATAAATAATATTTTCTTCAAAATTTTTTGTTTGCATTCATGTACCAAGAATAGACAAAACTCGAAAACAAAGACAAATATATATATATCTAATAGAAGTTTATGTTTCTGCATTAAATTCTTCTGCGGTACAAAGAATAGAGTTTCAGAGATTGACGAACAAAGCATTGCAACACAGTTTTAACGACAAGTCTGTGCTTTATTTAATACACATAATGAGTGGGAACACATTTTACACTAAATCATAAAACTTTGGAAAGCGTTTTGTCACGTAGCAATTACGAAGATGTTTCTTTGGTATCCTTTCTCCTCCTTTCGAAAATTTAACGTAGCTGACTGTATTCTGTTGACTGATCATGTCTGATGAGAGCTCGTATGTTCACATAAGCCTACTTGGTCACGCACGCAAAAACGAAATAAATGTCCAGAAATTTACTAATGTTAAAAGGTTACATTCCGAAAACAGATGGTTAAAAACAGATATTATTATTATTTATTATTGACTGCAAATGGGTTTATACCCGGTGGCAGTGTCCTACAATAACATACAAAACAATGAGACAGAACAGAACAATGAGATACATCAACACAATGAGACAGAACAAAACAATAAACAAAAGGACACAACAAAAACAATAAGACACAATAAACAATGAGATACAACAACACAGAGACAGAACAAAACAATAAAAAAAGGACACAACAAAAACAATATGACACACAAACAATGGGATACATCAACACAATGAGACACAACAAAACAATAAACAAAGGACACAACAAAAACAATAAGACAATAAACAATGAGATACATCAACACAAAGACAGAACAAAACAATAAACAAAAGGACACAACAAAAACAATACGACACACAAACAATGGGATACATCAACACAATGAGACACAACAAAACAATAAACAAAGGACACAACAAAAACAATAAGACAATAAACAATGAGATACATCAACACAAAGACAGAACAAAACAATAAACAAAACGACACAACAAAAACAATATGACACACAAACAATGGGATACATCAACACAATCAGACACAACAAAACAATAAACAAAGGACACAACAAAAACAATAAGACACAATAAACAATGAGATACATCAACACAGAGACAGAACAAAACAATAAACAGAAGGACACAACAAAAACAATATGACACAAACAATGGGATACATCAACACAATGAGACACAACAAAACAATAAACAAAGGACAGAACAAAAACCATAAGACACAACATACAATGAGATACATCAACACAGAGACAGAACAAAACAATAAAAAAGGACACAACAAAAACAACACATCCCACTCAACATCAACCAACTCATAAATTACAAAACCATCCAACCTCAAGTACTTAACTTAAAAAAAAGAACTTAATACCACCTAGACATAAGACAATAACTGTAATGTATTACAAACGTCATGAACTGATGCACTCACACAACAATACAATGAGACACAACAATACAACATACCACACTCAAAATAAAACATCTGACACACAATAAAAAAAACACACATCCACTAATTAATCACAATACTTAAGAGTAGAATATAAAGTCCGCTCTCAGTACATGAAAATTTTATCCCAATGAGTACTCTGTCATTACTTTAGCTTAATTATTACATACTTATCTGTAGCTCTGACTACTGCCCACGTTTGTGAACGTAACATGTCAACTTTGTTGTTAAATAAGTCGTTTATTTTCTTAGCAAATATCTGGCAAAATTAGTTGGCATCCTTTATGCTCGTATCAGTATTAAGTGCTGTTCACTAATAACATTTGAACACCAAGGTCGTAAAGAGATTTTGGTAGAGGACGTTCCGTTCTAAATGAACATGATATTTTACATTCTACACGTGGACGTAAGTTTGACGTGATATTCTAAATTATACATCTATTTGATATCTAGGAGCAAAACAATAGCCGACTAAACCGATCAAAAAGAGTAGACCTAAATGCACACCGGAATAACAGCAGACACCTTACATTTACGAAAATAATTTAAGTATTAACAAACAGATATATTAAGACTGCCAGGAGAAGTCAGCTGGTTATTATGGCGTCACATGCCTTTATTTACTGGAAAACTAGGATACGAAGTATTCTGACATAATTTTATTATATATTTAAGTTATTTATTTTAAAAACCGTAACAATCGCCGACTCCAGGGTAAATACGTAGAAGTCCCAAAAGTTCAAGAACCAAAACAAGTGTTTTAAGAGAACGAAGGCAAAGCGGCTATCGAAAATTCTATGTATCTTTATGTTAAGTTGTACATTTGACATCATTAAAGCAAATGCTACTTAAATAACAATACTTTCAAAACTGATTACACACAACTGACCATAACAGAATTAACAAAAGAAACGTACTTCTTTTACGATTTCCAGTGGGCCAACCGTTTCAGTACTTTTTTTTCTCGAGAAATTACTACTTGTAAATTACAACAAAATAGTTAACGGCTACGCCTACTTTACAATACGCTATTTATAATTAGGCCTACGGTTAAGTATGGTATAAATAATCATTGTTTCAAGCTTCCACAATTTCACACAGAGGGAAACAATTCAGTATGTAAGATGAAATTGCACCGCTGGCGTTAGATAAGTTGAAATAGTCTAACAATTTAAATCTGAAACCTATAAAATATAAAGATGATGGAGACAGCAAGGACCTCTGAAACGTCGGTAAACATCACCAGATTACACGGCTCAACAACCCAGAAGACAGCAATCTTCAGACTCACCGTCGTGAAAACCTCAAATCTCTTATAAAATATGGTTTACAATCATCAGGAGCAAACTCTGTTATGTTATTACTCGTAAGGCTGAATGATCCTTGTACTTCGTATGTTTCAAGCTACCTATTAAGTTAAACACAGAGACTAAAATTACTTCTATATGACAGATTTACGCCCTGAATATTAACGTATAACTTAGGCTTTCGAAGAAAAATTATCCAACGTTTCGACAATCACTGCAGTTTCCATCTTCACCCTGAGCTGTTAAGATCCGCGAGTTGTATCACGCGGCCACTGCGAATGAATTTCATAACGAAGATGACCGTCTTCTGGGTTGTAGCGAACGCCCTCGTAATTGTGGCAGCAATGACCTTTGAAACATTACTAAACGTCTACTATACTACAAGGCGTTACAATCAGAAGACAGGTTATTCATACACGCCGCCATGAGAACATCAATTCCTACAAATTTCATGATACTAACAGGCCTACATACACTTATATAAACATTATAAATCATTATTATTAAAGTTACTCAAACTTTGCTTTGTTTCCTTACTACACCGCAGAGATAAACCGATAATCTGCTTGAACCTAATACTCCCTCCTGTGATCGGTCTCTCGTGCAGAAACAAGTTGTCTGGCCTTGAAATACGACTCCTGATTGATGAGTGTTAACGGAATATTCTCACGGTAAAGCAAGGAAGGCAAGAGTATCATCTAGCAGTTCCTATCAGTTATTCACCTTGAATCACTAGGCCTACGCAAAATATTTCAAACGACACAGGCCAATATGTTGTAAAGATTATATGGGCTACAAAATAGGTTTCTTCTTCTCTTCAGACAGAGACACTAAAGTCTGTTCCTCACATACTCATTCCAGTCTTTTCAAGGTTCTCATCCTGTTTATTTATACTGCAGAATCTGTTTCGTTATCCTGTCATGTCATACCATACCAAGGTGACAGGTTTTTGTGAACATGATCATAAACCTTCGAGTTCCATAAAATACTTCCTTCACAAACTGAGCGTAACCTTCCTAAGAACGCACCATGAAGCTGGTTGGTTAGTAAGTTAATTGTATATTAAGTAATAACTGTCACTTAAGTTGTGAGCATGTGTTGCATCTTAAGGCAAACCTTATCTCAAATACTAAATCCCACGATCTGATCAATTAAAATACCAGTTATAAAAGTGATTACTATTAGACTACGTGTTTCCAATGTACGTGACAACTCCTAGTCTATATTTCACTACAGATTATTTCAATTACGTTACTCTAGCCTAAAACATAAGCTGCGGTCCCAATAAAAATATTCTCAACCAATGTTAAAATGTCAAGAATATATTAATCTAAACCAAGGACTGCTTTGTGATTAATTAGTCTCGCGATTTACGGAACATTGGTTTAGACCTACAGTTTAATGCCCACTAACTCTAGGTAGAAAAGTCTTGAAGAGCCAACAGTCACTTCGCTCGCGAAGAAATTCCAGGCCTTCTACGGAAAGAGGTTTATTACCGTGTTCACAAGAACTAACCACTAATCCTTATCCCGAGGCAGATGAATTCAGTCCGTAGGACCATACACCCTCCTTTAAGATCAGTTTCAATATTAACCTCCCATCAAAGCCCAGACCTTTCACATCATCTATCTTTCTAGATGTACGGAATTCAAATATTGATTTCTTTAACGTGTTGTTAAGTATGCCAATTTGTAATTACCATATCTACAGTGAATTACGTCTGAGCAGTGTTATCGGTGGTTGTGGGTTTAGGACGTCAGTCGGCATAGTGGTCTACATAAATACTAGCCCCATTTCCTCCCCTGTTCCAGGGATAATGAAGTTACTAAAAAAATTCAGCGTTAAAACATAACAGCGGTCAGTTAAAGTTGCTTTGGGTGGTAGCTGGCTATTCTCATAAATTAAGAGCACTGTCTGTCTTTGTTTCTGTGTGTCTACCATATCAAGTCTGCGTGTTATATGCTGTCTAGACATGCTATTGCATAGTTCGCAAGTGTGGCGAATTTTAAAAAAGAATTTGTATATTCTAAAAGATTAAAATTGACACAAAGAATATAAATTAAAAAAGATCATGTAAGTAAAAACAAGGCTCTTCGTATTCCAAACCTATTTTCTCATACAAACTGAATTCTTAGAAATCCTGAGCTCATACTGAACTTACATATTTCTTTTTCAGAAAAAATTTGCAACACTGTAATAAAATGTAATCGTTATTCTTTGTCTGCAGTTACTTTTACAGAATGGCGGCCTGTTAGTAACACTCGTAAACACTGCGCTCTCGCTCAAAGACAAGAAGTTATACGAGGCACAAAGCCCATCAAAAGGAAGACAAGGCATGACAAAACCGTGTACGTCGCGATTTGTGTTTGTGTTTTTCTAAATGTGAATTTTTAACGCCGTTTTAATTTTCTATGTAGTTTGAAAGAAGGGTATCTCACTATTACTCATTCATCAAACTCATATTAATATAGAGTAGACCTGAAGCTGTTTTCGGCCCAAAAATTTTACAGGTTCCAGTCTATACTCGACGTCAGTGTAATAAAGTAGCAGTTTGTTTACGACAGATTTAAGCTTTGCGTTTGAACAAAAGCTGTTTTTTGTATTTCTGTTAAAGTGTAGATAGCAAATAAATTCAAAGGTTAAGGTGAAATTGTATCTTCTACGTCGGCAATAGTAAATCCGTCACACGTGTATGCCTTTTTTTCTGAGGAAGTGTTCATACAATGGCTAGAATATTTGCAGGCATGCAGATAGACTATTTCTTACTACACTGACAAGTTTTAAAGCCAAAAAAAACAACTTAGCTTTCTTACAATTTCTCCTTAGAATCAATATTTTTTATATATTTAAGACAAGAAATATCTAAATCCCTTGTATATTAATGGTATATTAATTAAGGATACTGGTTAAGACTTGTACATTATCATATGTTTAAAGTTTACGATTTGCAATGTCTTTTAGAGTTCAATTCCTTTGATGACGTGTGTCATAACCACCAATCAACTGACATTCCAAGAGCTCGGCATATTTTGTATCGTCTCTGGATTTTACGACGTAGGGAGAAACATTCTAGTAGGTAGACGGACAGACAGAAAGATCCAAGGTTTTTCTTTCTAGCGTGTGCCAGCATTATATTGCTTCTGCACAGTAAGTTTTACAACACGTACACTATTCCTCTCTTTTAATAATATCCTCCACGTACCTTTGTTACTGATAATCTCAAATGGTTGCTCGCCAATGTTTTACGATTGTACACATAATAACACATGATGATGGACTTCCAATCTGTCCTAATTGTAGGGTTCTGCTGCTCAAGCAACACACTGTAATGTAATGTACAAGCAATGTTTGATAAAACAAGACATTTTGTGTACCACCTGTCATGAAATACTTTCATTCTTCAAATGGAAGAAAAATTAAATGGACTACCGGGTGTCGCAAAAGAAATACTCTATTTAAAACAATGGTAAAAAATAACAGCTAAATATATTTGTGTAGAACATGAATGATTTTGTGTAAAAACATTTATTCAGTTCATATTTTATAAAATAACTACAATGTTATTATACGCGTTGAAATTTGTGTATCAATTCACTGACTGATGTGTTCCCAAACATCTCTTTGATTAAAAATCTTCAAAATATCTTGATTATTAATATGCAACGAATAACAAATGTAACCAAAGATTCATCATACTGTTCACAAAAGCCCGCCATTAGACCCTACAGTGGCCCAGAGCACTCCAGTACACACCGTCCCATCATGTTTGAAAAGGATTTGCTTTTTAATTCTATTCTTTAACCTACATGGGCTTATAGATCAACATATATCCCCGTTTAGACAATCTGACCAAAATTCTATAAACATTTACTATTTTTCTGTGTGTGCTTTCTCGACCTTTTAATTTACCTTCATTTATTCAGCTTATAACATCACTTAAACAGCATGAATAACGAAGCACAATTTTAAAGTTTTACATTTTTCCTGACGGCGACGAGTATGAAGATGAATGTCTTCTGGGATAATACTCTCCTAAACATCGGCCAATTTCTACCTGACTCTCATTCAGTCTTCTGAAATCAGTGGCCGGTATTCTTCATGTATCGAAGTAAGGACCTATGCATAATGGCGATACGTGGAGCCGCAGCCCTCTCTCTCTCTCTCTCTCTCTTACTACTGAACATGCAGTATCCTCATCGCTCAACTGTTATCTGTGCTCGACCGACAGGCTGGACTCGCAGCGCAGTCCATGCAAGTGGACTAAGTGTTGTGCGGGAGGTCAACTCTCCTCCTGCGCTAGCACTCCCCGCTGTGAATCTGACATCGTTTGCGCCCCAGGAATCTCTTGCGTTTTACCACCCTTGTCCTACGTCAGAGATACGCATCCTGCTAGTCTTGTGGGTTGCGTCCGAACCTACGTACACATTCCGCCATGTACAGTAACAGTGGTCACTGGTCAATTTGAATCCCAGCCGATAGCATTGTCCTGGCTGAAATTTTATCCTTAACTTGAAGATGGCTGTCTTCTGGGTTGCAGCGCCTCGTAGTTTAGCAGAAGTTTACCGACGTTACAGAAGTCTTTGCTGCCTCCATCATCAGGGCGATGAATTACATGGTGATGTCCTGTTTCAAAGTACTGAAGTATTGTTGCTTAGATGAATTGGCAAAAGAAAGTCTTCAGTTAGGATAGCCAGTCTCTGGGTCGGTATTTAAACCTGCGACCTCAAAGTTGAATAGTGAGGTCAGTGATCTTTGACTACGATGGTTAAGCAAAACATCCTGACAGCTTCAGATAATAAACCACTTACTAATTTTGTGAAGAAACATGAATTATAAATTGATTAATATACTCGTATCAATCCAAGTTAGATTTATTACAAGTACAAAGTTATGCTCATATGCCTTTGTTGATTGACAAAGAGAAATTCGAACATCGAAAAACCATTCCGTAACGCATCACCAAACCGTAGGTAACGTTGGAAGCCGCCCTGTAGCCTGCATGTACGTTGAAGGCGTCTCGATGCTACGCTGACTAATAGCGTCTTGTCCCGAAATGACGGTCACGTGGCTCCCGCAGGAAACGAACCGTAAAATGTTGCTGTTGTTTCTTCTGTTTTATAACAGACCCAAGCCATGTAATTTCTCGCAGATATTGTCATCGACGATGTACACCAGGAGGTGGTCTCTGATGACAAGTCAGATAGTGAGCAACCCCACCGCCGCACAAAGAGCTTCAAACTGAACTAGGCGAGAAAAGTCCATTTACACAAAACCTAAACACGCAGTCCTTAACAGGGACGGGGGAACAAGATAGAATTCTGCTATGTGGCTGTCCGAGAAATTCATCAACTGGACATAGCATTAAGAAATCGTGCTAACAAAACATAAAACATAGAATTTACCGAATTAAAACTTAATTTAGATTACGTTGTTCTGTTATTTTCCTTTGACAGAAATATTTATTAATTTTGTTCACTGACAGTAATTTTAGAGGATTTTACTACAGGTGATTAAAAATAATAAAAAAGATAATGCCTGAAAAAAAGAAACGTTTCTTAAACCCTTTACTTACAGTGAAACCTATCTTTTAGCGGGTTTTCACAAACCAGGTTCTGGATACCGTTTGGAGGTAAAAGTCTGTCGATTTAAGAAATAGACTAAAAATGTTTAAAAAGATCAGTTAGTCGGATTAACATTAAAAGAATCAAGTTCCGAAAGTATGGAATTCCGTTCCTGAAACGTTTGACTGTCTGAAAAACGTAATGGCGGTATTATCAGTATTTTCATCTACAGACTATTGTGAGTCATTGTGTTTTGCAATGAACTTTGTCAAGGCTAATTATACAAGTAGTCTTAATGAAGAAGATACTTCTACATGGATATTTACCACATTTAGATGCATTAATGTTGTGACGGGACATGTGTTATCGTAATTAAATTATTCTTTATACTTCAATTATTTGCCGTATTAATTACATTTTAATATTTCTAAATCGATACAGTGTTTCCTTGGGGTTCCTTCCTCCGGTCTTGGTATGCCTCCTCTTATCACGAGGCGAAGACAACTCAAGTGATTCATTGCCCATTAGGGGATGAGAGATGTGACGATGACTGAGGGGAGTTTTGCTGGTCTGAGGGTGGTTTGTCTTATCTCTTGGGGTTGCGGCTGAGCACAGTGACAGCAGGAAGAATGAATAATTTCAATTGTTATCTCACGCAGAAGTGGTTTGGTCTTTTGACTTTTTTCTTTGGAGGGGAGGGGATGTTCCTGGGAACTGGTGCATGCGTAACCACGGAGATTACGCTGCTCTCTTCAGGAGGAGGGTTTAGCTACGTTGGACTATCAAAGAAAGACCTGATACATGTGTTTCATGCCATGCTGGGGGTCAAGCACCAGTACATCACAGGATGTGACATTACATTAACCTTTTCCACTCTAGCTGACCGTTACACTGCTCTGAACACTTCACTTTACATTAATCGCCAAACCTGAAGTTACTAAAAGATCGAAGTGGATTCTGAATAAGGGGATCCATGCAAATATTGTCCAATATTTTATTGTTATTTTGCCATTGTCCATATTATAAGAAATTGTGTCCATGTATCTCCCCATACTAGATTTAGAACTAATGGCCGGATGATAAATAGGCCTATTTTTCTTCATATTTCAACAATTTTTTTGTTATGATGGCTGTGCTTTGGGATGTCGCGCCCTGTAATGTGGTAGACGTTTACGGATGTTTCAGAGATAAATGCTGCGTCCACTATCAGGACGATAATGAACATTGAGGCAGAAATCACCACTGAAACGTCGGTAATCTTGTATGAGACTATACGGTGCAACATCCCAGAAGAGATTCGTCATACTTGAGAACCTGAAATCTCACTATTTCTTATATTATTTAATGTTTTAAATTACTTTAAACGTACTTGAAATGAACATCACACCACCCGATCAGATTATTTTCGTTAAGTAAAATGATTTAAACAACCATACTGGATGGACTTTGATAACTTGTTTAAGAAATGGTTGTGAATATCCGAATAGGCCTACTAGTCATTTTGAAATAGTTTTAGGCATGTTCTATTAATTTCTTCCCGGAACAAAGAAATACCCTGTAATAAAACAGAGTCTATTAATTGACTGATGCAGTAAATATTTCTTGTGGTTTAAAGCTGCAATAGGTTGACCTTCGAAGCCAAAGCTCTTTTTAATAATATTTAAACGTTCAGTATTTACATCAAAGAAAGCAAAACTCACAACCATTACAAATATAAAATGACTAATGCTGTTTAAGGAAATAATCGCTATTTACTCCAGTAATCACAAACCGTTAAATACACTTCTTAAATAAAACGCAGAACTATCTATTGTTAAGTAGATTAGATTCTGAATTATTAATTTAACGTTACTTAAACAGATTATTTTTAGCACTGAATATTCACTTGGCGTATGTGAAGCTGGAGACAGTCGGTGATAAATGAAGGGCACTTTCGGCCTCCTTTTGTATCAAGCAAACTGAAACATCGTGCTTTGATCAGACACAGTACAAAGTGCCTAGAACAATGTTTTTTTAGCCATGAGTTTGGCAAACTCAAGGATTACACGAGCATCCATTAGTGGTAGCTGAATATAAACTTTTGCTAAAACCGCGCAGAAATTATTTTAAACTTCACGAGAAACAAGAGTAATTTTGGTAAACAAAAAGACATTACACATAATAATAGTACATTTGAGTTTTTGCGTTTTATGCAACTATTCGGATATTTTTCTTTCATTTATTTACATTCTTGAACTTTTTCATTTTAGTTCTAAGTAGAACCGGTGAAATGTCCCCACCACAATAACAGAAAAGTGCTCAAAGAATTACTCTGAAATGACGACGATTGTAAATGCTACAAAAGGCAGAATTTGTTGATTAAATTTTCCATTGCAAACACCGAAATCAATTGACATGTTAAAATAAATTGTTTTCACTTTATAAAAATCTACAACCACAATAATAAAAGCGACATCCACGATAAAACGTCATAACTTGGAATCTGTTGTTAAAAGAAAAAACTTTCTGCGTAAATTATCTCCTTAACAACTTCCTTAGGTTCAGTGCACTAGCTCTTTAAACCATCCCGTGTTACGTGATTGAGCGTGTGCGCACGTTAGTTATATTTTCCTGGCACAAAGTGTAAACAAAACTGATCCAATAAAATATAAAAAAAGACTATTAACGATAATGGTTCACAGAATACCCTTCATGCTCATCAAAGTGTCACGGCGCACATAATAAGGTACATTTTTCTAATGGACAGCTATATATTTGTCCACAGTCGGTCATAATTTAATACAAAGTTCTCATGTATTCCACTGTGGCACAGGTTGCATCATTTTTTCTTTTCAGCACGCTTTCTGAAATCAAGGAAATTTATTACCGGTTGCCAGTTTATTGTTCCCTCCAAATACAAACCATATGTGTGAAGCAACGTCGCAGAATTAGCAATCATCACTGTATAAAAAATGATCATCTTAGAGACAATATGTTATAAAGGGTATTGCGGCCAACGTGTGTCAAGTGACAGTAATAATGATGAGGTTTTTCCTTCTATAATTTCTTTCGTATCTTTTTTCCCATCTTGCATGACTCGCGCCGCGCGTGTAGAAAACAAGGAACAATAATTTAAACTAGACCATATATAAATCAACTAATAATTACGATCTCTCAACGGCTTACTTCGAAAAGCTTGCTCGGGTTTGTCCCAGCAGGTGACCGGAAACCAGAAGAGAAATACGAAGGAATACGAAGTTAACAAACTGGAATTAAGCTTACAACATAAACTTTACAATAATACGTGTACAGACTTGTTTGCAGATGTACTTCCCCTACATTTTATTCCTTTCAGAATGAGAATTAGGGGAGACGCCAATCGTTCCAAAACTATTGCATCTGTGGACGCCTAAGAGGTTCTGAGTTGCAAACTGCAAATTGGATAGAAGTAACTAAATCGCAATTACGAGAAAATAGATAAACGAATTGGTTCATGCTATTTCAGGAGCAATCCAATTTCTATGAAGTGTTGCTGATTGTGAGGCAGGTAGGACATTTGCGCTTTAAATAATAAGGATAATTACAAGTAATTATATTTACTCGTTGTTAGTGGATCCTTAGTCTCAGCATCCGTATCTGTTTTTACAAATTATACGCCTTTAAATATAAGAATATTGGTGATTACTCAAGGTCTAATCCACGGAAATAAGTGAGCATAAGCAAGTTTAATTCGTCGTTAAATGTAACTCGAATAAATGCCCAATGCTTCTGGAAAAACTACGATTCAGTACAGGACACCAGCGTATGTCACTCAGAGGTTTTCGGAACTGACTGTACAGACAGTTGTAAGAATGCACGTGTGTAATATTATAATGAATATCACGTATCCACCAGGACACTGCCGTTGAAATGTACCGTGCACATCATGCAGCTGAGGCAACCAATCAAGACGGAGATTCCACCAATTATAATGAGTATTGTCTGAACCCTCGCCTCACCAGTCAGCATTAAGTGTATGTCAACTGGAAATAATAGCTGGCGATTTGTCACTGTCGCCTCGTCCTAGGGTTACTCAACTGTTGTATTTCACGTAACGGATTAATGTCTTAGTGAGGACAATCTTACAAGTAGCCAACGCGATGTGGGCAGTAGCGTATATGAGTTGGATTTTAAAATCAATTAACAAGCTTTGTTTTATTGCGTAGATTCACAAATGATATATGTTACTGAACTTACTTCTACCATTTTCATTCTTAAGCTACTTTATTTTTCTGGTCACTACAGACATTTTAAAGGGAAGTTGAACCCACTCATAGTCTTCTAAATGCGGTTCAGAATGTAGATATGACGAGTCCATAGGAGATACCGCAATATAATCGCAAAATATGAAGTATGGAATTAAAATAGAAACATTTGAATCTTGTGTGTTAAAACTACACCGTCTCTACGACGAGACCGGTCGAGTGCAATGTCAGACATGAAGGACCGAGTGTATGATGATGGTCGTCTAGCCGCCTACGCAGTACTCGGCTTATTCAGGTTATGGAGAAGCACAAATAAGATTAGAACGTAATTTGTAAGCGCCTTAAAACTCTTTTCTTTTGACTTACTTGTATTATTAATGATTGCAGCTGATAGCTGAACTTGAAATTGGCTATCATATAGTGCGATCGAAATAAAAACCTACACAGAATACCGTCTCCAGTTGAACGATTATCATTATATTTAAATATTTTGTTTCATTATTCCATTTAAAACAAAATTATTGGCGACTGTTTGAACAACAACTAACCATTTTTATTAAGGTATTATTATGCAAATCCTCCGTCTTTTGTGACGCGCCAGTCGCGTTAGAGTCGTGTGTGTAGGTGGGTGGCGAATCCCCAGCCATGGTAACCATGAGAACCAAGATAACTGTTCTCACGAAGATAACCCTGGGAATCGAGGTAGCCCGGAGATTCCCATCCAGCCTCTGCCAAATGTAGGCCTTTGTGTAAAGTGCCCGTTATTGCCCGATTTTAACCAAAATTTGAATGAGTCTATAAGTGCTAATGAAATTCACCAATATAAAATTTCGTGGACATTAGTTCGGCCGTTCTCGAGTTATTACATATATATATATATATATATAAACGAACTGCCAGATTGATTTTTAATACTCTCACCTCAGGATTGGGAACGCATCTTTAAATGCTAAGAAATATGTCAGAGCAGCGGCAACCAGTCACGTGACGACGGGAGAAGAACTAACTTTCGCTATTTCTTTTCAATGTCCATGAGGCAAGCAACTGATGCCAGTATTTCGGTTAGGAACGGACAAGTACAGCTCAATTTTCTAACATCAAAAAGAAGCAATTTAACTCAAGATACAGCATTTCATTTTCAAACAATAGGATGATGGGATAGGTTTTACCTTGATAGTTGTTACCGACATTCTTTAGCTTATACACAAGAATGTTTTCCGAATGAGCTTTTCGGATAAAGTGGTATACAAATTACTTTCCATACCTACATTCTCAATCACCTGATTTCCTATTCTGACAGTCGCCCAAGATCCTTATACCTCCCAGATTTATGAGAATCACATTACAAGAAAGCATGTTTTATTCAAAATCTCTTTTGGTTCACTTTAAATGATGGTCGACCGTTAGTCATGTAAAGCTTTGGCGACGTCCTAAACTTCTCTACCTCCCTAGCGTTCTCATTTTTATGACGTCACTAATGACGCCAAGAGACCGACAGAGTCGTTACATTTCTCTGATCATCAGAAGAACATCAGCTTCCCTTAGTTTCTCTTCGGACTCCTTTCTCAAGTTCTTTAGCACTTACCAGCAAAGACCTTTCCTCTCATAAAAATAAAACTTGTCTTTGTCGCATAGTTTATATCCAGGGCTGAGTTCTAATGTTGTGTCATGTACAGGCTGTCCCAAAAAGATATATACACATGAACACTTTGGTGGTCGCTTGTCAATGCTGCCAACTGTGCCATGAAGCTAATGGTGGTTATTCTGAACACCTACACTAATTTCGTTAATTGACTAAGCGCCAATACTGCGTATTACATGGTTAATTTAATAAAATGTATTTATTTCATTCATTGAATGTATGTATACATTTTTTGGATAACTGCACATACATCTAGTTACATCAACGAAATGTTCAAATATCCTTCTACAAAAATAAGTCGATTTTAAAGACGAAGGTGAAGGCCTGTAAAAGCTTTACGTCCCCTTAAATGTTAAGACTTATTTTTCAACCCCAAGTGAACAGTAGGACATTTAAGTTCATGAAAAGGAACGATACTGCAGACATTTAGCGTCTTCAGTTTGTGTGTGGGTATGCTGTTTCTTTGCCAACAGTAAACACATCTCTGAAGACGGGTGTCCACTGGGTTGTTGCGCCGCGTAGTCTACTAGGAAGCCTGCAGTCTAGGAGACGTTTACCGACGTTTCAAAGGAGCTTGCCGACATTTTCTGCTCTGATTATAAAGACAAAATACACCTCGGAAACGTCGGTAAACTTCCACCAAACTACAACCCAGAACACAGCCATCTTTATATTCGCCGCAAGCCTTAACCAGCTGACTAACAATGCCTGGCTAGCTGGAGCTGCCTAATGATGCATTTTACCTGCTCAGTTCTACTCTGTTCAGAATATGGAGTACCACTGAACTATTAAAGCAATGCTTTATTTTTCGTTTCTCTGAGTCTTAGTTTGATCAACACGGTTAACATGAAAGCTCCACCCTTACTTATAGCTAACTTGCATGATTTTATAGAGTTAATCGTAGCTTTTCATTACCTAACGAATATAAACCCCTTCAGTGTACAGCAGAGTTGTAAAATGTTTGATTATAAACGTACAATGTTTTCTCTGAATTTCTGTGTTCAAGAGCGGAGTCCAGTCGGCCCGCGGACAGAGTAGCAGTGAGGTCTCGTCTGACCTTTACTACCTCCGAATGTGCTTTCAAACCTAACAAGTATGTGGCAGGTTAATTAGTTGCCGACAGTCATAAAAATAATCCAGTTTAATTTCGGTCAAAAATGTCGGCGTCACATACTCGACGAGAAATTTTAAATTGAAAAATGTAGACACGACGTGACACGAACGAATACGCAAACAGTTCTCCTATAATCAAGCTAGCTGTGTATATAAAACAGCAGAAAAGAGTCTGCATATATTAGTTTCAAAAGTTATGATTCATTTTACTTCGCCTAATTATCTGTAAAGTTTGATGCAACGAGAACATTGAATTCAACACAGCCTCCTACCCAAGCAACTATTTAACTCCCTGTTATCGCATTTTTTGTTCATCGTCTATGGTCAAGCTTGACCGTCGTGACCTCTTTCGGGGTTTTCTTGCGAAAGTTCCACGGTGGTTTCGCCTTGTCTTCTGCAGCCAGTCTTTACCCACCTGACTGAAAGAGGAGACGTGGGCAGACATCGATGCCTTGAGTGGGACTCGAACCCACGGTCGCAGCGGAAAGGCGCACGAAGACCATGCCTCCCCGAATAATCATCGACGCTATTTAGGAAATTTATTATATAACATTGTTCTTTGGGACTCTGTCCATTGTCTGGATTATAAAATTACAAAACTGCAACATTTCATAACCTAGAGCAGTGGTATTCAACCTTTTTTGTTCGCGTACCCCCAGATATAATTTCTCTTCAACTTTGTACCCCCAAAGTTGTTGGTGGATAATTCAAGTTATATGTATTATATAATCTACATCTAAAATAAATTAAACAAATTACATTACTAATTATTCAGTGTTTATCATAAAATATATATATATATATTAAAATTACACGTATCCTCTAAGATGTCTTCGCGTACCCCCGGGGGTACGCGCACCCCAGGTTATATACCACTGACCTAGAGAATGTTTCCGTCTTCAGCTAGAAGAGGGGGGAGATATGACAGGCCTAACACATAGGCTTTCTGTCCTCTTCTCACTTTTCTACCTGAAAACGGAAGTATAATCGAGCTTCCGAAACGCTGTATTTTATAATTTTACAATACAGACGATGGGCAAGTCCAAAAGAACGATTTTTACGTTTTGTAATGCACCATGGTCAAAAAACCTTCGTAGTTAAATAAATATATTGTTTTATGGAATTCAAGGATGCTTTATCTTATTTATAAAAATGCTTCCTTATTTCCTGAACCGCATCATTCCAGTTTGCAGCCTCACGTTAAACACTCTATTTCAATGGCACTGTTAATCTCATATTTACGCAGTGATACCCAGAGAGAGAAACACAAAAATAAGAGAGAGGCTTCTTCAAACCTTGATGAGTTGATGTTTTATGAATTGTAAAGCTATACAAGGATAAATGGGATGGCATACTAGGATGTGAGGGTACTGGGGAAGAGAGAAGGGTACAATCTGATGGAATGAAGTGTCAAAGATGCACCGAAATTTACGTTTGATATAACATGCAAAATAAACTAAAAAGGAATCAGAAGTGGAGAGAATATCTATGCAGAATTCCGTAAAAACTATTGGCAGAGTCTGAGAGACATTGCTGGAACTCTTCTCTATCACTTTGCTAGCTGGAAGGTCCAACGTCTGGCGGAACTCTGAGCAGGTGTACACGAGGCATTTAGTGTTGAACGAGACGGGAAGATTAATATAAATGGTAAGTAGGCAAGAATAAGAAGACGTTTGTTTCGAAATACTTCAACAAAGAAAATGAAACTTGAAAAAAATGTGAATGCTACTTCTTGCATAGAAAGCCTGGATTGATTGTTGACAGAAGTATAGTCAATAGGAAAAAGTTGCATGCCTCTCAGAACTGTTAAGAACATCAGAAGTTGTTTTTTATTATTCTTATTTTCTTCCCAAGTCGCCTTCACTGAAGAATGTACGTTTGTTTGGCCTGGACGGGTTTTGCTGAGGGGAAAAATCACTGACAGTTCCTATAATTTAAAAATTGTATAATCTGACAATGGACTTGAGATACAATATCAGGGCTATGATACCCAAAGGCCACATTTTATTTCATAAACAAAATTTTTATGGTTAGAAACATTTAAATGTATTATGATCTCATTCCTGGGTTAAAAGTTGCTCAGTTCATAATGACATAGACCAAATTTTAAGCTCCATCATCGCCACCCACGATCATTTATAGAACTAGTGAAGCAACATTAGTCATTCAAGTTGATCATGTGACTGGATGCACAAGACAGGAGGCAAGCAGGAGCAATTCTGTATAACAAGTTGGTGAAGAAGCTAGCCAGCCAACCAGCCGACGTAATTATGCCCGCTTCAGGCGGGACATTTGGAAGAGACACGTAGTTGCGTTGTGGTAATTAAACAAGGATTAATGACACGAGGTAATTTCTCATGCTTCGCTGAAACCTGATTCACGACTCCCACTCAACCAGTTCCAGAGTTTTGCAGTCTCTCGTCATGGAGGTTGGAATGGAGTGGCCAAGTGAGGACTTTTTTTTGCGTCTTTAGTAGAGCTCGTGCCACAAATCATGAGTTATGACCACGCGAGAGAGGGGATGGCGAAGGAAAACAGCGGGCAGGCAGCCATCTGCGATAGTATCCTCCAGTGCACATTGCTGTGAAAATCGAACGATACAATTCTGTATTTATTTACTTATTTTATTAATCAATTTATTCTGGATATGTCTCAAGACACTGTCACTATCTCAGACTGAGGCCTAAAACATCAAATGACAACATGATTAATAATGAATTGGAAAGGACATGGATGAAAGCGGTGGTGGCCGATTTAAAACACCGTCTCGGGATTTTCCTGGGTGTACAGGAAATCACGCAAAAGTTCAGTCATGATAATTGGTCTCCAGGCAGAGACATAAACCCTGGATCATCTGAATACGAAGCAGTGGTTAACCACTCGGTCGTTATGCAAGGTATAGTGCTTTATGAAAGGTGGATTTTGATGCAAGGTTATTGATATTTGACTACATAAAGCTCCCTTAGAAGACATATATAATCACACTAATATGACGCGATTTTTTCTACCTAAGCGTAAACTATTTTTATAATCTATTGGTACTTCTTGTTAGACAGGTGTGTTAAATAAGTATAATATCACCTTTACAAATAACGCAAGCCATAGATAACGCAGGACACCTAACTAACATTTTAGTTCCACTTCTTAAATTATGTAGTAAGGTACATGCATTCTATTCCAGGGCATGTAATGGCAACGTTTGATTTTCATTTTCATATTCGAAATATGGAAGGTAATATCTGTGGGGGAGGGGGGGAGGTGAATTCAGCCCCACCATTAGACTGCTCATCACAACCATCATTCGTCTTCATTAGTCACACCTACCGAGTTGACAGAGTTTAAAAGGCGCTGTGATGTTTCACCATTATAGAATGGTCCCTCCATTGATGCAGGGCAAAGTCCAGCGCTGTATAAAGTTGCTCATTGTTTGCGACAATGTCTCGAAAACAAAACCCCAGCCTCTGTTGTCTGTCTTCGAGAGAATAACAGCTCGAATTTTTTCGTCATATCAAGTATTATGACGCTGACACAATCACTATTATAATAATGAAATGTCACAATCAAAATAATAATAATAATAATAAATATAAACGAACAGCGATTATATAAAATATATCCAAGACGGTAATGTGAAAATTTCCTATATCTCTAGAAAGAAATTAATACGAAACAAATAATAACGGAGATAATGTCATTATGTAATAATTTATAATTGTGCCGACATTCAAATGTATGGAAACAATAAATAAAACTATTTTCATATTGAAATTAAAATAATAAATAGGTGAATATATGCTTGCTAATAAGTCTATTCAATTCTATTCTACTTTAATCTTGTCTATTTGAAATACCTTTCAAATTTATACAAAAGTTTAAAATTGTAAATAATATTAATCACTGTTTTATGACTCTGGGATTTCATTTCTAAATTAATAGCGTAATTAAAATAGTAACTGCACTAACCACAATAACCCTAACTCTATCGATGTGCATGCAGGTAAATGACTATTAGAAACGAAAGTGTTAAAGAGATATCTTGATGTAAGAGAGATTATGGAGTTGGTAAACTGTGGAAACGAAAATTCGTGATTTATAAACTAAGGTATTATTGATGAGGTACTTGAAGCTAAGTGGTTACGACGGACTGTGAATGTAGCTAAGACAGGAAAAAGGCCATTATTATCTGAACAGGCAATTAGGATAACCCTCTACAGCTTAAGAAGTGGAAATATTCAGAAAAGCAGATATCTGAAGGGCTGAAATGGAGTTTAAAATGTGTGGAAATGAATCGCAACGGAAAAAGCATGCGAAATTTTGAACCAGATATCATGACTCAGGATTGTTCTATTGGGGCGCTTTTAAATTGTTTTTCAGTTTCCAGAGGAACAGAGCAGTTTATGAATAGGACATCCTCGACGTTCGCGGGGGTCACGTTCTTGACGTCCTCTGCAAATCCTCGAGGCGCAAACTTCAGACCTTATGGGGAAAATTGGGTTAGTGGAACGAAAGGCACGCGAAACATGTTACCCAAATAAACATTAAAATGTTAGTTTTGATGTTTATTAGCATGACGTCGGTATTCCTGACCGAAAGTTGTGGTCGAACTGAGGGGCTGCATTAAGTAATGTCTCAGTTCACTCGATGTGACACTATATCTACATATCTACTGACACAAACGAGCAGATGTCTGCTATTCTGTATTACTCCGCAAGCCTGAGCAATATCGACCGCGGAAGACCGATGGACTTCTGCGGCAACGCATAAAAATACCACAATAATCAAAACCGCGATGGGCAAATCCGCATTTGAGGAGGGTCTGCTGTGCTGTAACCTGCCTCCTGTTTCTCACCATTTTCCTTGTCATCCATATCTTATAAACGTGAAATAATACGCTTCTGTCCCCTCTACTGATGTTCTCACTTTCTCAGGCTCTCATTTCTCAAAGCATCTTTTCTCTCTGACCTCTTGATCAACTCCTCTTTGTCTGTGTACTCTACATAAGTGCGGTCAATTCTTTCTGTCAAGCTGGCTTTAGCAGAAAAGAAGAAGAAACTGAAACTACAGGATGAAGGCAGAACACGATGTACCACTGACCATCTTTACTAAGCACAAGCAAGAAAAGCAGAGATAGAAAAAGAAACAAGGAGAATTGTTTTGATTTATAGGGCAATACATAACACAGAAGAACGACTGGGCTCTAACAACTTTTTATCTTCGACCCAGCGCAACTTTGCGCCGATTATTCTTCTTCTTCTTCTTCATCATTTTTGTCCTCTTTTCTCTGTCTTCATCTTTTTGTTTCCTCTCAGTAGTAAGAAAGCAGCAGATACATCAGACGCGACTGTAAATTTACGACACGAAGGTCCAGTAGATAAAACTTGTGGAAACATAATATAAGCATATAAGCTTGTTCAGAAGACGCACTACGTGTTACAACACAATTACTATTTTATTTATTTGCGGTTTATTTAACGACGCTGTCGGTAGCTTAGACTATACAGCGTCGAATAGTAAAATGACTAATGAATGATAAATTTGAAACGACACTGAAAGAAGCGCTCATGGCCCACCTAATTAAACAAAATTCTTAACATCTTTGGCTGTGATAGATCTGATTAAAGTACCAAAAAAGTTTTACTAAAATTCTAACATATCCGCAGGCTATTTGGTAAATATAGGAGTCAAACCAACAGTACCCCTACATGTATGCCGACGTGAGAGATATCTTCTTTTGGCTCAAGGTTCCACCCTTGCCGGCTGGCTAGTAGGGAATATATGTTTTGACTTGTTAATTACATACGCGGGTCTTATGACATAACGTGAAGGTGTGAGATATTTATAGCACACGACCCAAGCCAAGCGAGATTCTGATTGCTAAGTTACAGGGCTATGTACTCAACCTAGAACACTATTGCTTCATTACTTGTATGTACAGTAAGAATCAAGAAAATATTGTCTTGTAACTAAGATCGCTTTATCTACCAGATAAAATGGACAGCTCCCCAGATCTACCTAATTTAAGGGCCCCCACAGCACAAATTTCGATACCACACGCTTAAACTTCCACAAACTATTTCCGAATAGTTTATCTCAAGAACGTAATGTTACACTTTTTAGTCTACGTCACTGTAAGAGCCAATACGCCAATTGTAACTAGCATACAAACGATCAACAGATCCTCATTGATCTCTTACATATCTGGCGTATGTGGCAGAAATTGCGATTGCTTGGTCACATGTTTAATCATCAATTAAACCCACAAAAATAATTTTCAGATTTTTATCTTTAATCTCCTCTTAACCTCCTTAAGAGAATTAAAAAGAGGAGGACCTCACATTCATAATTAGACCAGGACCAACATTTCCCTAAAGTATCCCTACATGTGACTAGAAGATTAATTTGATTTCAGGTACCGCCCTGAAATATGTTGAGTAACTAAGGAAAACCATGAACATCTAAGTCAGGACAGCCAGTCTCCGGCCCTAGATATGAACTCCGTAACACAAGGAACACAAAACAGGAATACTAATCACTCGGTCATGACGGCCCTTGTCTGCCACTAATTGACCAATGTGCCGGAGATGGACCTACAAGTACCATTTACTCCGGCAAGCCAGCACTGGGTCACCGGAGCAAACTGTCTACCGTGGCGGATATAAGACAAGTAGACTTCCCTAATTATTGAAGAAGGAGAGCCATCGATAAAGAAAGAGAGGCATCTTTGGACCAGTTTTTTGAACTGAAGTTAGTTCAGAAAATGTAAGTTACGACCGTCTGAGATTTGAAGTACTCTACGGCGGTAAAGACATTTCTTGTGGTTATCGTGTTTTGTCTTGTACGTGGTTGCTTATGTTTGGAACGAAAGTTGTCTACTACATATTTATGGAATAATATATAATTGCTGATTATGGTAATGATAATGACTTAATGATTATACTGGGTATACTAGGAACGACTCGTTCTTCAAGTGCCTGAGCACTGCGGGTCCCAACTTTTCGTTGGCTTGATCTATAAACTCCTTGGACGAGGGATCGGCCCGTGGCAAGGCCTCTACCTGTACACAGGACAGCACAACACAGAAAAAAAAAAGCAGACAAACATCCATGGCTTAAGTGGGATTCAAACCCAAGGTCCCAGCGACCAAGCGGCACAAGGCCCACGCCTCAGACCGCGCGACCACTGAGGACCCCCTCTTAATGATTTTATCTGTACCAATAGTGGTCGTAATGAACTACCATTTTGAAAATGATTTAAATATGAGTAACACTGCAACCGTGAAAAGCAGTTTCATAAAAGTTAGCTGCATTGCTTTCATTCCCTAATTGAATTTATTGATTACGTTTTCTAGAGTTTAATCGGGTCGGTAGTTTCATCATTATATACGTAAAATTAGTGTTATAAACACTGCATAAATTAATAAGTAATTTTTGTATCGATTCCGTTTCTTGTTAGAATAATGGTGCTATAAATAGGCCGCAAGATCTCACTGCGTTGTTTTACATTCCTATCACATTTCTAAAAACCCAGTACCTCACGCGAATGTTTCATCCATTCTTTTAAAGTGTTTCCGCAAATATCCTCCACCGAAGCCCACACTTTTAATCCCGTAATGGCGAAGCTTTTGTCAAGATCGCCTCCGTTGCTTTAGCAACATCAATTTAAAGCGTTTCTTTCTCTGCATAGATTTTAGTTCGATTCAACCTTTTAGATCGTCCACGGACACATTCACGTTGCTATACACCGATACATTTGCATGCCGTTGCAATTGTTTTGAATCTACTTTGCCGCTATAAAGAAACGACGGTCTTCAGAATGGTTTTTACTCTATAGACGCATCTTCATGATAGAACGTTTGCATTGCAGACGATACAGGAGGCTGTTTTAAATGGCAGGACATTTGGATAAAGCCGAAGAACAATTTATTTCCGTTTTACTTCCAAGTGAATGTTACGAAGGGCCATTTTATTTAGTTCCTTTTCCGGTTATTGGATCCTACTGAGAAATTAAAATGTACATGTAATATCTTGTCTTTACTAGCGGAAATTTTAAGGATCTGTCCTAATGTATTTCATGAACACTTCTGTATGTAAAAGATCGCAAATGAAAAACCTGAAAATAGTAACTGCCGCTGTCACAGTCGCTGCATTACTGAACTGAGTGTATTGACAGAGCATTTTCATTGTCATCTCGTCTCTAATGTCTTCTTATACTCGATGCTGGAAGCTCTTATGTAAATCATGCAATAAAGCTTATTTGTATTTTATGCCAAGAGACTTGATACACAAACTGATGTAGAAGACTGTCTGCAAGTCATCCTGAGGGAAGTACAATCCAGCTGCATTTGCATTCCATCCTCTCTTTTCGCTTGATGATAGTCAGAGTTCCCTTACACCCTCACAGTAACTACGATGCTTTCGCGGCTTCATTATGCTCTCAGCAGATTGTTAGGATCTCGGATCAAGATATTGATCACACAACATCAACATATGGCAATATTTATTTAAATAGTGTTTTAAATTCCTTATCACCAGTTTCCTCCGTTTCTCCGCCCCTGGATTAATTTACAGAGAAAAACGACTCTTTTTATAGTGCATAAAGCGATTTACGTCCACCTCTGTATCATTACTTGGCAACTGTTTGATGCATAAAGCAGTCACCATGCGGCGCTAAAGAGGCAAATAATATAAATCCTTTGATATCACATCCCCTTGACACTCTCGGTATCATATTTGTCCTGGCCAAACAGAATTCACAGAATATTCATATATTTAATTTAAATTTTAAAATATTTTAGTACTTTACATTTTAGGAAACTCTGGGTAAAAACAGCGGGCGTTTTTGCTAATTTTAGGCTTGTATAACTGATGGTCTACCATTGCAAATAAATTCCTCCAGCATAGCATGATTATTAGTTTATTATGACATGTTGTCTAAATTACGTCAAATGCCATGATAACTGGGAATGATAAACTGGGAAGCATGCGGAAGGCAGTGGCTACTCTCCCACTGCTTTAAGTTGATTCTCTTTTGTATGAAGCAGACGATTCATCGCCCTGACGACGAAGACAGCCATGAGAACCTCAGATCTCACACACGGGGGCTGACATCACTGTGACGTATCTTCTGCCATTTCTCATCTAACATTACACGAAACCTACAGTTAACACAGCGTTGTAAAATAACAGTAAACCCGCCACATTTAAAACAGGTTATAAAATGGACGTGCTAGGTGACATCTCTAAGGATAATGTTATAGGGTCAGCCCTACTGTCTAGTGTAACTTCCCTTCTCCCTCCAAATTTACGATCATGTTTGTCCTCAAAGTGACGTCACCAATCTCTTGTTCACCCTCTACCCAGTTCCCCTCTCTCGACATGTATTCTTTATCCATTTCATTTCGTCCGGATCGTTTCTTTTTTCTCTTTTTTATCAATTTGTCATCCCTCACATGGAAAATAGGGAAAAGATGAATGGTTTCAGAGAAGTCCATAAAAGTAATGAACTTGTGACCTTGTTGCTCTGTACAGTGACGAATAGGTCACATAGGTCAGTTTCCATGGCATCTATCACAATAAGTGTTTGCTGCACGAAAGAACAGAATGTGGGGTTTCCTTGTTTCGATCCCCCTAATTTCAATTCTGAATATTGACATTTCCTACGTATACTTCAGTGTTTATTTCCTCCCATTAATAACGTATATTACTGATTACGTTAACGTCCGTTTAATTGTATGCAAACTTTATTTCGCTCGACCCCCGATTCGCTCCGAAGAAAATAAAAATGTAGTAAAACTTCATAACGATACGATGTCCTAACTACATTGTGTTTCTCGAACTTCTCAACCACAAATCCTTAATGAACTCTTTTTCTTAATGTATTTATTCATAACTATCCACGAATGCAGAATTTAGGCAACAAGCTGGCTTTATTAGGCAATGAATCCGTATGCAAAAAACAGGACTGTGTAAACGATAAAAGAAATATTAGTGAACTAAAATTTGTATGCTACAATGAAGCGAGATTTCAGCAAAAAAAAACTTTTATCCTGAAGTACTTTGTAATATAAATATTTAAAATTATTTTCTTATTCAAATGCGAATTTTGGTTAAAGATGTGAAATATCAACACTGTAAAATACGAAGCTTTCTCCACATGAACTTCAAATTACACTTCAGAAACTGTTCATTGTAGTGTACAAAACGCTAACATATGACACGAAGGAAAGGCACATATCATTTACATAGAGTACTTATTTTTCGGTGTAATTCATAATTAATAAAATTCAACAAACATAGTTCGTTTTAATACAAAACAAAAAAAAAATAGGTTTGTATCAGCAGTCCATTGAGGCGTGAAAAATAGCAAAGAATGCCTCTCCTTTCTTGCTGTCATGCTGTAAACAAGAACTAAATTACAACCTTTCATTGGCACTAGCACGAAACCGATTACAGCTTGTTTAAGAAATGTCCTCAAATATAGAACTTAATAAATCTATAGGTAAAGTCTGTTCAGATATTCGGTCTTGGGATCGATCCAAAACACCTCAGGAATCCAAGCGAGAAGCTTGACTGTAGGTAGCCGACGTACGTCGTGTGAAACATTTAACCGGATACATCGCATCGTCACAGAATCGTCCCAATGATGATTGTTTCTTTTCCGCCATAATTATTTAATTTTGTGTCAAGTACGCTTTTTTTCCACATGCACGCTAAAATTTCTTGGATCACTGTCTCTCGGTTCGGATAAATTTGCAGAACCAGCACGAGTATACTTCATGTGAAGCGCAGAGATGAGCCAAGCAAAGAGAAAGACAGTGAGCGAGGCAGAAGGGAAGCCCTAAGGGGCAGCTCCTTATTAAATTATTCTCTGTAACTGTGGTCGCTCAATACAGTACACTACACCCATCTATCTAATCCAGGGAATACTGTAGTGCGTATATATATGACTACAGCTACCCCTTTCCTTCTAGAATGTAGTGTTTGTCAGCAGCAAGGGTGGTGGCGGTCGGAGGGGTGGGGCAGCGAAGCCCAGAGAGCAGCAACGCAGACAGACCGTGTTTTGTTTCGTACTCGTATTGTTGTTCACAAAGAGCCCGAGGCGACGCCAGCGCTTCTATCGGATCGTGGTAGTGGTTGATGCATCAAGAGGAAGACTTTTCATTGCTTGCCTCCACGGCTTGGCTTCTATTTCATCAAACAACGAAATAAAACAGAGATAGATATTGAAAATAGCGAAATGGTTACACACGTACACCGTATATTATCTGCTGCATACATCAGCGTTGCTCTGTAGAAGAATACAATACAAGAAAAACAAGAACGAGTTAATACTTAACATTGTGTTAACAGTACCTTCACTTCCCTCCCACAAACCCTTTTCTACCACCAACACTACACACTGGACTTCAAGCGTACAATCATCAGAGGCCGAGCACAGTTGTTGTACTGTATAAAATATACATTAAACATGAATTTTTTCACTCATACTGTTATATCTAAAGCCACTTCCAAGCTCTAGACATTTTCGGTAGAGTAATCAAATATACCACCTAAATAATGTTGTGCAAAAGACAAACACATCCGACGAACACAATGGAACAACAACAGTCGCTATCAAAAGCCCACGCTACACTAAGCAAAGCGACGTGGAAAGCAGTGCGGATGTGGAATAACTGAAAAGGGCGAAGGAC
>NW_019059805.1:514824-579202 GCF_000696155.1 Zootermopsis nevadensis
ACATGTCACGCAGCCACGCCCCCGTTTCTCTTCAACAAGATGATAAGTTCTGCCCGGTTCACTCCGGAATTTATCTCAGCCCATACCTGAACTTTATAACATACAACGGGCCTTGTTTTTGTTGTTGCTTCTTTTGTACTTGCTGTGTGGTTTCAACTTTTTGCTTTTTATTATCCCGGGCTCACTTATGGCAATCTAGCACACACAATCAGCCATAAGGTCGCCGACACAGAACAAGGTATAGTCTTTGAGTTAAGGAATTTGACACTGAAATAATATTTATTTAAAAACATACACACTTAACAATGCCAGTGTCTAACAAGGCTGAAGCAGAAGGAAAAAGTGTCTAATATCGCACCTTAATGCGAGTCACAGGTATTGAAATGACTTAGGAAGAAAATGAACTGAAATTTAGGTCACAAAAATGTGGTAACCTCATAAATAGGCCTACTTATAAGGTTTTAAGGCAACTTCTTGTTTATACGTGACTCAAGGAATAAATTTAACATTTCCTATGTTCACAGATTAAGCTTAAATTGTTTTATTCTGAAAACATCATTATGTCTATTAACCATAAAAATGCAATTTAAAAATGTTATTGTAACTAAAGGAAGGACGGTGTTATATTAAAATGAAATTCAAAACAGAATACATTCAGGCTGTCTTTGCATTATTCATCTCATAAACCTTTACTTTCCCATGTGATGTTAAAATCTAAACACACGTGTTCTGAGAGAAGAAAAATGGGTTCCGTAGGAAGCGAAAGTTTGCGACTGATGGGATAAAAATGTGTCCTTGGCTGGACAATTAAGTTTGGCTCCTCCATACTGTAGTAGAGTAAACACAATTTAAAATTTGTCAGGTATTATCTATGTAAGTTTTGAGGTTTTCACAGCGGTGAGTATGAAGAGGCAGTATGATCTCTGAAACGTTGGTTAGCATCGACCAGACTACACAGCGCAACAACCCAGAAGCCAGAAATCTTCATACTCATCGCCCTGATGACGGAGGCAGTATGACCTCTGAAACGTTGGTTAACATCGACCAGACTACACAGCGCAACAACCCAGAAGACAGAAATCTTTATACTCATCGCCCTGATGACGGAGGCAGTATGACCTCTGAAACGTTGGTTAGCATCGACCAGACTACACGGCGCAACAACCCAGAAGACAGAAATCTTCAGGTATTATCTAATAAGAAGCACGATTTTTCACACTAACTACTTCATGGTGAGCTTGGTAATTGTGTCTGACTATATTTGTAAAGAACTGGGAAAGTTTTATTCCACTCGGCCTGCTACACGGACCAACCAACTGTTCTACATCTGGCTTTCGGGACGGAGATTCGTGTGGGCTATCAAGTTGAAGTATCTCCAAATGTAGTTATTTGCATTGTAGAGGGTAGAAGTAATTGCCAGTCTTTCGTTATGCCATCTCTTATACAAAGAAACGTACTGAATAAAGGTGTGTAAATGGAGGATGGGTGATATATTGCTCCTTTAGGCGACTTTCCACATAAATATTTGTTGTAAGATTTCAGGTTTTTACGGCGACGAATCTGAAAACGACTGTCTTACGGGATATTGCGCGGTGCAGTCTAGTAAAGTTTACACACGTCTTATCATTCTAAAACCTCCCAAGCGTCTGTAAACCCCTATCACATTACAGACAGCAACATCGCGGAACACAAACATTTTCAAGTAAACGTTTCTTCGAACAGAATTCAGTGCCATTAGAATGCTCTGAAGTATAATCTTTCCTCGGAAGAGACATATAGTGTTGGTCTAATATCTGAGTTACAAGATTACACTTCAATTAACGTGATAGACATATTTTAACAAGTGATGTGAATGTATATCTTTGTGCTTATAAATATAAATTTGTCAAGTAAACCTCGTCTCGTTTGACTAGCAAAGGGATGAGAGGAATGGGAGGGGGTGGCAGATAAAGAAGCTTATACTATTCATACTACAAACATTAATTCACAAGATCAGTACTTTGTAGCTCAAAGTCTCATTTCTTGTGTCTGTAATGTCTTTCGCTTACATAGTAAATGAGTTTCTATTCCTTCTACCCGCAAGCTAGTGACATAGCCAAACGCACAGATTCGCTCCAAATACAGTATATAGGAATATGCATAAAAATGCAACGTAGTAGGAAGACTGAAAAACAGAATTAAAATGGGATTTAAACCCCTACATTCTGAAACCAAAACGGGCATTCCATGACATACAAGACAGGTTGCCGTACTCCATATATTTTGTGATCACGAACAAGTATATGCAGCGATTTTCTCTCCTCTTCTCTTTCACTAACAACAGAATGGGTGTTACCAGTCACGAATATAGCCTAATACTAACGTTTAAAATGCCAAGTTTTTCTTCAAGATTTTAGCTAACAACTGTCTGATTTCTGACAGTATAAATGGTATGAATGGTATCGTGACTTCTTGAGGTCACTCGTGAAATACATTCGGAAGTCTTATTGCACTCATGACACAAGTGTATTTACGTACCACACACCGCGTTCTTGCTACTTTGAAGATAAAATAGGTTGGCGCCATACTTTAGATACGGTTTCTGGAGTAAACCACAAACGAATGTCTCATTCCACTAAAAGGCGTGCCAACTTCACCTTCGAAATTATACTGAAAAATCTGGATATTTTATTAAACCGTGAAATTTTATTATAAACAAATACATTTTAACTTATTATTATGATTAATGACAAACGAAACATAAATTAAAATCAATTATCAATTTGTTTAATATTTACTTTTTGAAAACCACCTTAAAAACTACACACACCTGACTGAATGTTACCTCTTATCGAAACATCCTAATATTTTTTTTTCAAAATTAGCCAACCCTTACCTTTCGTCTTTCTGTATTTTTTTTAAATTTTCTGAGCATTTTTCGGCATTTGTCAGGACTCCTTGGACGGAGGGATCGGGCTTGCTACAAGGCATCTACCTACACATGACAGCTCAACACAACACTAGAGCGCACAGATCCATGCCTCGAGTAGTTTTCAACCCACATCCCAATATTCGATCGATCAATCTCGACGCCTTGGACCACACGGTCACTATCACCGGCCAAACTATATTTTTCAGTTTATTTTATGAAGTATGTGCATCTGACTTAACCAACCAAAGGTCTACTTTCAATTATATTGACTGTATTAAATTATATACAGATGGAGTTGGTCACAGCAATATGCGTACAGGTCAAATCGAGGGTCACGTGCAACAAGTTTGACGCCCAGTTCTCTCACCAATTATCGGCAACTGAGCATCGTAGAGTAAAGTCAGACCATGACAATACATGCCTTGGTAGCAAGCACACACCGATGGCCAAATCTCTTTCCTTCTCCTGCCCCATTATTTATTGCACACAGCTACAGACGCGATATAATCACACTCTTATGCTTCGTACACTTTCGTTCGACGTCTTCAAAATACACAGAGTATATCGTTTAGAACACAACCTAAGAACAATCACCTACTACGATTAAAAATGAAATCAGGAGCACGTGCACCTAGTGACAGACTCTCCAGCCTCCCACTGACACTCGATCCAAGGTCACCCTTGTTGCTAGGCCGCTGCTCACGTCAGTTGCGCAAAAGCTGTGTAGATGCAAACATATGTGTATTCACGAACAAAACGCTAGAACATTATTTGCTACCTAAATCGTTTGCTGCTATTTATCAGGAATTTATAAATGCGTATCCTAATAAGAAGATGCCGATAAGACAATACGTCCGACTGGCAACGAAATTGCTGGTGGATGCTTGTTTTCGAAAAGGTGGTAAATATTTCACCTGGTGTACAGATGTCTTTAAGTTTTTCCTAACAAATAAAAACTAAGAAACTACTGATTTGTCTTGTATTAGTGCAGTCAGATACTGTTATAGTTTGAGTTGCGATTTAAATAAATTCGTTTTATTTCTTTCCGTTTCAAACGCATCCGTCTTATTGATTCGTTTAGTCTATCCACACCCGAGCTCACTTTATGAATATTATACTGCATAGGGCGTATCTGAATGAGGATACATCTAACAAAGGTAGAATGCTCACATCATGCAATACACCAGCCTTCACTTTTATAACCCCGTGCTCATTTTAATTCATATTTGAAGTAGGGGCAAGTGTCTCCATGGCTTGTATTAATTTGTTTATTTATGGCTTACTTAAAGACGCTTTCAGTGTCTATATTATATAACGTCGGATGAAAAGATGATAGTGAGTAATGAATTGGAAAGGGTGTGGAAGGAAGCAGTCGTGGCCTGAGTCAAGATACTGAATATCCCGGCACTTAAATGGAATAACTGAAGAAAACCACAAAAAGCTCAGTCAGGATAGTCGGTGTCCGGGCCGAGATTTGAACCCGGGACCTCACAAATAAGAAGCAAGAGAGCTACGACATGGCGTGTAGCGAGACAGTTTTACTTCGCATATTACTTTGTTCGGGACGCTTCAAGTTTACCGTACAGCCTACTTCCATACCACATAACGTTCTTCAAACTTCAGATATAACCGAACAAGTTGGCATCAATCAGCAGATATGTTTGCTTATCACAAAAAGATATATTACATTAATAACAGTGAGCAAACTTAAAAGAATTTGTTACAAGAACGAGAAGAGGGGAAAGTTTTTTCAGCCTTTTTATCTAACCATTTCTCCTACTAAATACTAACGGAATATAGCTGATCAAATTGCCAGTGGCAAGGCAGTCGAGACTACCATATTCATCCGCGCCGTCTGCTCGACCCAGCAAACAAGTTATGCAGGAATTATATCAAGTACATTGCATTGGCGTTGTGTGAATTAGCTCATAATTACAAATGAATAGACCATTAAACTACAGCCGATAGGTGCACGCCCTATAATGGAAAATAAGATCTTGAGGCAAGAAAAATCTACATGCAGGCTAACAAGATTTGATTATTCAAATTAAGATTATTACAAGGATGTTGTTTGCTGTATATATAAAATATGATATTATTTAATTCTGTCGTCATGGCGCTATGGTGTTGATATATACGATTTTTCTAAGTTTCTAGAGGGACGCAGTCCCTGACTTATATTCTTGGGAGAGCCTCTCTCCCCGCACCCCTTTCTGTTAGTAAACGCCGTCTATGTCTGGTATCTATGTCTTTGAAGGACGTACCAGGGAGGCTGGGTCACTTCACACAGTACTACAGCAGTTCTCAGCTTCTGCAGTGTCAAGTCAGAGACCTGCTTTGCCGTGCAAGTTCGCGGCTGGTGTTAGGCATGAACCTAGACGTCGTATCATTTAGAAATCGGTCAATGAACACACACGCCATTTAGTCAAACAGATTATCCAGACTTTTCTTACAACACTCAATAACGGTGATGTCAGAGTGAAGGAAATTGAAGATCTTTCAAAATGATTAGATCTTATAATTAACTATGATTGATATGAAGGACGTAACTATGAAACCATCTGTCCGAATTTAAAAAAAAATCTTTTAGCAATCGTTTTTGTCTCCAGTCAGCAACTATTTCTCTGACGGAATATTTTTGATGGACTATTCGTTATTCATGTTTATATACGTATGATAGCTTGCATTCATTGCAGTTCTTTCCATTCCATAAGGGTAGGGGAAACATGGGATATATGTACATATTCTATTCCTATATATATAACAAATGTACATCAGAATTACAATGGTTCAGAATTTCTTTCACGTCT
This sequence comes from Zootermopsis nevadensis, assembly GCF_000696155.1. The sequence goes on from NW_019059805.1 coordinate 520,546, forward strand.
GATAAAACCGAAGGAGTTGTTACCCTTCGAATTTCGTATTTTGACGCACAACTGTTTGTGCTAATGGAATGTGTTCATTTATTTCCGTCAAATGACCATTCTAACATTGCTTTAATATATTGAAAGTCATTAAAAGAGTGGTGGAATTTTAACCTACAGAAATATATTAATTATATATCTTTATCTGCTGCGTAGCTCTCAAATATAAAGGAAGCGGAAACAGCAATCAAGTTAATAGTTATCAGTTTTATAATGGAAAGATGAAATTAATTTTCCACAACCTACTGTTACAAATTATCGACTGGTTCATACGTACTTCAACTGCCCAACAATTTATTTGTTTATTTATTCATATATTTTTGCAGAGATTTAGAGGCAAGCAGGAAATGTATCCGAACCGAGAGGTATATGCGTGCCCGGGCATACAGACACGGGTCTGGCTATCATGGCATCTCGTCCATTTCTCCCCTGTATGCTGTATCTGAATCGTCTGGAAGTTCTTTCATAAGAGTTCAGCGCCCTCTTGGGCATGCTAATGACGCTAGCCGCATTAAAACGCCATCTTCTTCTAACTCGTCACATCAGTGCGATGGCTTTCTCTGGCCGTCATGCCGACTCGTATTGTCTAACTGCTTAAATGTGCGGACAACAATCAGAAGCCGACGCCGCCAAACAGGACCATATACGGTTATGTAATGACGAAAGAACATGACATCGACGATTTGGAAGCTGAAAGCAGCGTCTCACTCGGACCAAGAAAATATCAATGGTAGCGCGCGAGGAGAGAATATAATCACACTTTCTGTCTCGTTCAGTTGCAGCAACAGACACAAAACAACTGTCTGTAGCAGATCAGCAAAAAAGTGTTTTACAGACACGTTTTTAAGATTTAACTTGAAAACACCACATAGAAGAGTTCATCTAGAGAAACTAACAGTAGATACACTCAGTTAATCCCTATCCTGAGCCAGATAAATCCAATCCACGTCCCCAAACCTTTTTCCCTACGATCCATCTTATACAAACATACAAAAATATAATTTATCTCTTATTAAAAACTTTTCCCCTACGATCCATCTTATACAATCATACAAAAATATAATTTATCTCTTATTCTGTGTAGGTGTTAAACCTGGTATCCCACTTTAAAAGAAGAACACATATTGAGAGTGCCTGAGAAGAAGCTTAGGAGAATATTCGGACGCATTAAAAGGAGCTCCATGAATTGTATCGAAAATTATCAGCGTGATAAAAACCAAGGAGGATGAAATGGACGGGGCATGTAATGCTCATGAAGGAGATGAGAAACGAATACTAAACTTTGCTTATAAAACTTCAAGGAAAGAGGTCACTTGGAATACCTAGGAGGAGATGGAGAAAATTTTTTAGATTAATATTTTGCTCTCAGGGCAGATTGGCTGTACTTTCGCGTGTTCCGACTGCATCCAGTTCTGCAAGTAAGTGTAGTCCTGTACCATATTTTACTTATCAGCATCCCGTTCAAACACTAAGAACAATAACGAGTCTCTTGGCACAGATTACGTGAAGAGCCTTAATGATCGAATGAGAGGAGAAATATGTTATACATTTTAACAGAAATTATATTTAAATAAAATTAAATAAATTCACTTTCGGAGTGCAGTAATGACATGCGTATTTCAGTAACATGTGGATTTGCTGTTACGACAGAAAGGATTCTTGGAGCCCTTGAACAAGTCCAAGACAGCCACTTACTGTTAATCGTATTTGTCTACAACTCGAAAAATGTATTTTTCCTCCGAATCTTCAGTGTCGTACGGTTTAAGTTCAGTCCTGCAGCAATCGTTTTCAGTTCCTCAAATTTAAAGTACAGTTAAACTGTATAAATGAAGCGATTCAGGAAAATTTTCAACGAAATGCGAACGGAAATGATAACTTCTGGGCACTTAGGCAAATAACTGCCACATTTTACGGAGTAGTAAGTAATTGTCATCTTTGCCTCCTTAAAAAAGTATCGAAGCTACGAAAATAATATGAAGAGAATTTACAGAATTAAATAATAAAATAATGTTTAACACAATAAATTACTTTTTAAAAATGTGTCAAATCTTTTCTTTTTACATTGATACCTATCTAAACATTCGTTAAATTGATAAATCGTTATCTTGTATAGATTTAAACCATTTTTAAAACATTGTTAAATGTTGTTTACACTTGGCCGTTTTCTGGTCAAATAAAGTTGTTACAGTAAGCCATGAAGGCATATAACTAAAAATTAATCCACAAAATACACGAAGTGACTTCCAGCATTTCACAAACTTTGTTTGACACATCAAGTAAAACATGTACATACATTCGATACACATGGACATTAAAATACAAGTTCCGTAATAAATTACAATAACAAACCTCCCATTGAATACTATTTAAAGTCGACTGCTAACATTGATATTCTACAGTTTACATTATAAGGAACGTCAGGTTACCTGCTCTCTTTCATTGTTATGATTCACAGTGCATTAGGTACAGGAAACCAGCACTTACGTATTATGTGTACTACTTTTATTGTATGCAAAACTACTGTAGCTTCATTTCCGCGTTTGATTGTCTCACATTCTCATTGTTCTCTGCTCATGGACACGGTCCAGACAGATCACTGGCCCAGTGAACGGACATGTCTTCCCAGTAATGGCAGGTAAGGAATTACGAAAGTTAAACACGTATTGAACTACTTTCATATGGGTGCAATTTCGCCTTCTGCTGGATATTGTGTAACGTGGACTGAATCCTGGTAATAATCTGAAGAAAGAGTCACGACTTAAAATCGTTCTGAATCACAGTCTCTTAATTAAGAAATTAAATGAAATAATACTAAGCAAATCTTGGGTACTAAACATCATCTCCTATTCTGAAGAAAAAATAGAAGTTGGATGTCACTGAAAATAATACTCCTATTCTGAAGAAAGGATAGAAGTTGGATGTCACTGAAAATAATGTGAAGAAGATATTTCTATGTAACAGACAGTGTAAAAGAAAAATGCTCAAAATTTTAAAAGGGGAAGTTTCGTGGTTTGTAATCTTCGTCTAATATTTTTGAACAGTTAAATCAAGGTTGTGATGGTCGATATATAAGACACGCACAGAAGAAAAAACATAGTTGTATCACATTTTCTCAAAATCAAATGAAACATTAAAACACTTTTTCAAACACTGCTACTTACAGTCCCAAAAAGGGTAACCCATGAGCGTGCCCCTACTCGTACTTACGTTTCAACAAGTTTTTTGCGAACTTCAAAAACTCTTCTTTCCTACGACCAACAGACCAAGCTTCATACCATTTTAATATTAAATATATTTTATCTTATTCTTCGAAAGTAGACGAAAAGATTAAAGATGGTGTATGCAATAATAGGCCTATATCATGTGTTTCTTGAATTTAATCTGCCCCTATTTTCATATATTTCTTCAGAAATTTATTGACAGAATAATATTACTTATTTTATTCCAGATTTAAAATATCTTAATACGTCACAAGTACCAGCTCGACAGTGATCGTAATTATAGATCAGTATTTTAATGTTTGCAGGAAACAAGGACCTTTCTGTAAAATTCCCTTGGCGGTCCTGGTCAGGCATACTTTCTTCTGTATCGGCCATGACACCGTATCTCTTTTTTACTTTTCAAGTCCCCCGATTCTGTGTGTTTCTTTATGAATGAGTCGGTACTCTAATTCTATTTAATACGATGTCCAGCCTTTCACTGTGTCCATCAGACCGAACATGAGCTGTCAGGAGCGATTGCAGATTGATGATGGTCCAAGAGAAAGAGAGAGTCCACGAAGAGCGCTTTGGGTGGTCACCAGCTACTTTGATGGTCTCCAGACAGAGAGGAAAGCAACAACAACGTCAAAACAGTTCATAAGTTAAAGTAGGCCTGCAGTCTGAGTACCCTGCAGACCCATGGAATTAAGTTTATATTAAAACTAATGAAACAATAATATCCCATAGAAATCAAAAGAACAACCGAGTGAAGTATTTACAAAACGAACGAAAGATTAAAAGGCTACGGCCCTCAGGTAAACAAAATAATTACTAGTCTTTTTACGTAATTGTTCATAAGCTGCTGTCCATCTGTCACAAAATGAAATTACGATCTGAAACTCGGTATGAATTTTCAAATGAAAAGATCAATTGGTTAAAGCTGTTTACCTTAAATAAACTCTGTGGGCGAAACTCAGAATTACATAATGTTACAGAGATGAGCTTTAAAAGTTAAACGTTCACAAGTAACTGTTGGATATGTGCTTTAAATTAAAATGTGTTAAAACCGTGACGTTCGAACCCGCATATTGTGCATACTTAGAGATCTGAGTTGGACTGCATAAAACCTCGAAGCAGGCCGAATGCGGTCCGCGAGTAATGTGTAAGGACAATTTGTAAATGATGAGTTCGGAAGGATGTTGAAGGCAGTGGTCGTAGTTTCCGACAATTTTATCCGAGCATTTACTTGCAGCAACTAAGGAAAATGGTAAATAATCTCAGCTAAGATTGCAAGACTCCAAATCAAGAACAGAACTCGGCACTTCCAGAACACGGAACATGAGTATTAAGCACTCAACCTTTGGTCGAAAGGTGTCGCCAGTGCTTTTGGTCAGTCGGTGAAGTAACTATGGCAACGCAGTGGTCAGATCCGTCGGTCTGTTCTTGTCTGTAGCCCTCTTTCACTTCGGCTCCCCTGGTGGGTGAAGTCTTTGAATTTACAGGAGACAATCAGCAGGGTACCCGAGTAAGGATTACAAATACACACGCCATAAAATATGGAAAGGAATGTTCCATCCATAGTAATCTACTTGCCACGCTGTGGCCACACTCCTTTGTTTTCCTGCTACCATACCCTGTCATCGACGAGCTGTCGTCCTTTCATGCCACGTCCAAGGACGCTGAAATAGAGGGAACCACCAGTCGATATACAACACGGAGCGGGTAATTCAAAATTGGCGAACAAGTTTCTTCAAAACAGTGCGTTCGTAACTTACGTGTACAAGACAAAAGTTACTCTGAATCACGAAAAGCGTAACTTATTATGTCAGAGTAATATTGTATAATGCCGACCACAGTGACCGCACGGTCTGGGGTAGTGGGTTCGAACCCAGTCAAGGCATAGACGTATGTCCGAGTCTTTCTGTATCGTGCTGTCCCGTATAGGAAAAGTCCTTGCAACGGGCTTATCACTCGTCCAGGGAGATCTACCAAACGTCTAAACAGATTAAGAAAACTCCCATATGTGAGACGGCCAAGGTCCATAAACAACTGTAGAGCCATGGAGTAAGTAAGTAATACTACAAAATACTTTGTTGGTTTTGTTAGAGTTGGCCCATCGCTGTCCTAACAGCAGAACCTCGTTGGACGCAACTCATTCATTTCATCTGCTACTACATTCATAATTGTGGCCATTATTCGGTCTTCTGTTGGCCAACATTTCAAATTATCTATAATTTAAAAATCTATATCTAAGCGTATAGTTTTGCCCTAGCCACTAGCAAACTACCGAGGTAATCAGATTGTTAGCGTGTTAGCCTAGTGTTCAAACTATCCGGCTGCGACCCTAACCCTTACAAATGATCTTAAAGTAAAGATAAACTTGTCAGTATAATCACAGAGGGTAAAGCCAACTCCGAAAACGTCATTTTTAAAATACACTTCACACATCTCAAACTTCAGATCATATCCAGCACAGTGCTTGTATATTTTATTGTATTTACGGACTGATAGGAAATGAAATGCTAGAGCAACCGGTTCTCCAGGCGAGATTTGAACTGGCTACTCTTCGAGAATAAGCTAAGAACATTTCCACAGTTGAACCTGTTCCAGTGCATTAGGCCTACTGAATAAAGTGTGATAATCTTTATCTGCTCATCTTTGTCCTTGAGTAAATTTCTTGTTCTTTAACGTTGAGCCGTTTTGCCCGAAGCAAAATGTTCAAATCGTTAGTTCATTGTTTCCCAGCTCATTAAAAACTCGTTCTGTTAAACACTTTAATTGAGCACTATCATCTTCAAATTATATGTTGAAAATCATTACACAATTTCGCTTTGGTACATAAACTGTTAATATTAATAGCATAGTTCAGTGATCACTGTAGGTCTATAAATGTTGACATCAGGTGCAACTCTCGATAACGCAAAGGTCCCACGGATGCACACCTACCGGCAAAATGAACATATAAGTACTTGGCAAGTAAGACAAGCAGATAGGTCAGAAGGGTTCAATTCAGCTACCGTTAGGACGAACACTTCTTCCGTGCATTCAAATCGTAAGACTGCTTCCCTCCTGATACATTGATCCGCGGACTGTTTTATAAAATTAAAATTAAAAATATAAACGTCTTTCCGTAATATCATGTAAGAAACTAATAGATACATTTATTTACCTGGCAACATTTATACCAGAATTGCAGGGACCGTTTTCTTTAACCATATTTTCAATTAATTATAAGTTGTTAATCATCCTCAATTCGACACTACAAGTCATGAAAAATTGAAATCATCGCTAAATGTACAACTAAATAACAGTAACACTGGTCTCATTGAAGAAGTACTGGAGGGGTTATACTGAGATGACTGATCATCAATGAAATCACGTTGAATTTTACCATCCCTACCGCATAATGAGGGCCAGGTAACAAACCCCTGGTATCTAGGCCGACATCATGTTTTTGAGCTGCCACGAATGACTGACATACAAGAATTTCAAGAAATTAGATTTCACTATACCAATATTAAATAAAATCAGTAATTAATAGGATGAATAAGTGATTGTGCGACACACTTAACTGAGTAATTAATTGATGTGAAATTCTTACAGATATTCCGAGAGTTTCTAAAGTCTCGAAATAAATTGTACGACTATCAGAAAATGCGAAATAATTCCTACTTTAACCATAAAGACGGAGGGAGCATGTTTTCATCCAGTCCAAATACATACTCCAATTTAAAACACACGTGTCTGCTAGACTCAGTCTGTGTGACTTTATATGTCACGAGTCCTGATATTTAATTACTGCGAATACAGATCCTCAGACCTAATCAAACGCAATTTTGATATATTGCACTGTACAGCCTAGAGGACCAAATACTGTGTTCCTTTTATTTCGTTAAATAATATTATAATTCTTCAAATACAAATTATAGACATTAAAAATATCTTGTGACATTCAGGTTCTCAGGCTGTAATGATAGGGGCAGTAAGATCCTTCGAGATGGTGATCAATTTCTACTAGATTACAGGGCGTAAGATCCCAGAAGAGAGTCATCTTCATTAACAATATTGTGTGTGAGGTGGAGGGGGGCTTTAGCTCAGCAGTTATAGGCCTATTGGACCAGAACAGGCCAACATTTACGTAATGTACCTGTTAACATTACTTTGCTTGCTATCCTACAAAACCCAATAACAATTTTAGGAATTCAACCATTGAGATTATGAGATCTGGAGACGAAGCATGTAGACGGGAAGACAGACGGACAGTACAAGACTAGACGGCGTCATAATCCACATTTTCAGCAGCACGGAAACCTAAAGTGTAAATTAATATAGTCCTGTGTATGATTTGAGGTTTTCACAGCGGTGAGTATGAAGATTTCTGTCTTCTGGGTTGTTGCGCCGTTGCATACTACACGGCGGAACAACCCAGAAGACAGAAATCTTAATATAGTCCTAGTTGTCTCATTTTAGTACCTGAAGGGTTAAATGTTTTTATATTGAACCAGCAGAATATTTTCTCACCATCTGAATATAAACTCAAACAGAACCACTTTATGGGCGCATACTGTGAGGGTACGCCAAACGGGAGATGACCCTTCTGCAATGATTTACCTGGGTCTACATGCAGACGTAAGACAGAGTGGGCTGTGTCTCTCTCAGCCATGTTCGCCGACTGCAGCCAGCAAGAGACGGTATTAGCAATCATGCTAACAAAGTTTTTGTTGCCTTCTTCAAAGAGACGTTGTTAATGTACGCTATAGACAGGCCTTGAAGGGTCAATCTCGGTCTACTCCCACAAGGTAAACTCATTCACCAATCACCTTAAAGCGAAACACCTGAGAAGGTGGAGCTTCCAGTAGGAACCTGGGTTCTTGATTGGCGGACAATTTTTTATTCCTCAAGTGACATCATGCATGTTGGGTCACGCCATGTGTTTAGTTGGCGTATATACTTCGTGTGGTGTACAGTCAAGATGAGAAATTCAATCCTTCAATTCAGATTATTCCCACAGACAAAACAGTTCCATGCTCCCATGCAGAAACAACAATACAATTTCGTTACGCTCTTTAGTGAAACTGATATAATTACTTATTAATGACAAGACAAAGGAAATCAAAAGTCGCGGACGAGTGGTTAGCACTCCTGTTTCATATTCGGGAGATCTGGCTTCAAATCTCGGACCGGAGTCCAGGTATCGTGGTTTCCCTCAATCCCTCCAGGGATAATGTCTTAAAATAGCCCACGGCCGCTTCCTTGCACATCCTTTCCAATTTATTATTCAATAATCGTATTATCACTCGATGTCATACGGACTGACCTGCTGACAAGTCGTTAAACAGACATTAAGTAAGTCAGTAAATAAACAAAATGATAAAGTAAAGAAAGGCGAATTTCTGCCTGTGTATAAGCTCCATGTCATTAAGGCGTATGGGGGACTACAGGTAAAGTTGCATACATTCTTAATTTCGGCAGTGAGTGAAGTTAAGCAGCAATTTCAAACTATGGTCGCCTACCTACAAGTCCAACACAATTTTCCCTCCTCAAGACTTTATAATGTTTTTCTTAGAAAATCTACTTTTAAAGATTATTTTTCCGAACACAGGAGATAAGCCTAACGGAATCTAGCCAATTTGTGGACGTAATAAATTACAACAGCAGTAAAAGCCTATGGTATTGCTGTCTAATGCATTTGAAGATAAATCGATCAATGTTCCTCAGATCTTAAAATCTACAGAATTTAATTGTCAGAAACATTTGACGCATATACGTTCATCTTCATACTGAAAAGAGAAAACGCATAGTATAATTTAATGCTTACACTTACGAACTCTGTGACCGAGGTTACGACACATTAGTGTGAAAAAACTGATTGTAATATAAGCAAGATATCGGTAACTGGAGAAAATATTAATAAACTCGGCTTTTTGTTTTACAACTTTCAATCAAGAAATCGCGTAAGCGTTGCACTTAAGATTAAGGGTCGTACGAAGATGGCTGTCTTCTGGTTGAAGTGACGTGTAGTCGGGAAGAAGTGTACCAAATGATAGAGGCAGCAAGGACCTCTGAAACGTTGGTAAACGTTTACCAGACTACACGGCGCTACAACCCGGAAGACAGCCATCTTCATACTCACCGCAGTGAAAACTCAAACACTGCAGATTTAAGTATGATTAAGTGAAACCTGCATCTAATAATGACCTAAACGCAGTCTTCAAAACGTTCCACCAATCAAATTGTCCCAGCAACTTACTAATTTTAATACTTTCAAAAATGTGATCAAAATCTAAAACCTGTGATTTAGTGTAAGCAGCATCTGGATCATATTTTCGTGCAAGTAGCATGTGTACCAAATGATATTTGAATCCTTAAGCCCAAAACCACACCACCAATTGCGGGTTAGCTGTTCTGAAAAGCCACTCAGCCTTCACGGTTTCGGGGACTATTAAAACGTTTTCATATAGCCAATTATTTTGTAACCGCAACAGATCCGTTCATTCGTCTCGTCATTAGGTTCCTACAGGAAAATCATATAAAATAAACAGTGAGACATGAATACGTGCTGTTCTAGATTAGTTATTCCTCGAGGAATTTGTTTCTTTAGAAATTTTTAGCGAAAGTTCATGAAGGGTTGGACCAAGATCTTACCAATATTATTAAACTCTACAAGCCTGGATTCTGTACTTCAAAAACTTTCTATTTATTTTAAATACGTGAACAGTTCCTAGATGTAAAACAGAACAAGCCCACAGAAGAGATGGAAATATCCTACGACTAAGCTGATAAGCTCCATTTCTAATTATTTTAGAGAAATCTAGTCTAGTTCAGGTAATGAAACAGTTGACGACTTAATTATTCTATTCAAGGAGAAAAATAACGTGAATGTAAAAAAAAATGAAACAATGGCACTGGGTATCATCAGGTCCCCCCCCACCTTCTCTTACTCTCTCAAGAAACACATTACAGTACAAACTAGAATGGCGTGCGGTCATGCTTCCTTCTTTTTTTGCACAGGTGATTTATTTTGTTTTCTACTAACAAAGCAGCACTAGATGCCATCCACTGATAAGAGATCTAATTAACGGCTCCCACGGGTCAAGAGAGGAGTTCCTCATAAAATTAAATCAACCGCGCTGGTTCTCTCTACCACAGCAACACAGATTCAAGATTCAGAATTTTGCCTCTTTCGTAGTAGGCGAGACTTCAGGTTCTCAAGTTGGCGATTATGAAGATGACATCTTCTGGGACGTTTCAGAGGTGCTTGTTGCCTCATCAGGGTAATGGTCACCAGATTACACGGCACAGCGGTAGGTATATGCGTATCTGGTAGAAATGTAGTGAGGTGATTACGTTAGAGTGCAGCTGATGTGGACGGGAAGGTAAGTAGCTTATGTGAATAGATGGGCCGGGTGAAGGAACAGCCTATGTGACTGTGTCAACAGTGGACCTTTGCAGACAGGTAGTTTAGCTGAGTGAGTAGTTCGGTTTATAGATAAATTTATAGTAAATAAGTAGGTAGATAGACTGGCAAGTAAAGAGTTGACTGGGCACTTGGATATGTGGATGATTAGGGAGTCGATTCGTGGAGCAGCCTACGTTTTGTAAGAACAAAGAACCAACTGCTTAGAGATGTTCGTTGCCGCTACTCCCTAAAGCCTCTGAAGCGATGGTATGTAAATGTATTTAAATCTATTATTTGCATCTGAAGATTAGAGTACAATATCCACTACATCAACAAGCTGATTTCAAAATAGAAGCTCTGTTTAGGTTGTACCATTATTATATTATGCCATTAAGTATCCTTAATCCTGATCAATGTTTTCCACATCAAGGTCCTTAAGCTCCACATAGGCGTTGTTTAACTGTGATTTAAACTTCGTGATTATAAATTGGTTACCTCCTTATAAATAGTTATGACTGTGTTTGAAATCTTCTTTAATTTAAAAGGCAATTCTAGATTGAAGCAGAAAAAATTAATTAACTTAGCCCCATTTTTAATTGATTTAAGCAGTTACTCCACGTGAGCTTCAGAGGTTATTTACTGTCAATGATGAACTGTGTAATGATTAAGAATGGTGAACATAACACCGTATTTAAACGGTGTCAAAGAATGGACTGTCATAGTATATGAGTCAGTACTTAGTAATTTCCCTGACACACAAAATAAAATAATATTTCTCACAGAGCAAGCCTTTCATCAACAGATCACAAATATTTTTATTCATGTCACTATAGACGCACAAATTTGTCTGTCAAACAACATTCTGTGAGTGCAAAAATGTGTCTGCGGTTTTTATAACACTCCAGAGCTTTAGAAAACTGTCTGTACTGATATTGATTCAACCAACGACCATCTGTCCGTAAGCAAACGGAATTTTATATACAAAAAAAATTCAGGACAGTAACACTCAGAATAAATGGCATGTTAAAATGGAGCACACTGTACTTCTGTTGTCTTTATCAGGTACAAATAAAACATCCACTTTTTCCCTGCTGTGTTTTCAATTGTTATGGAGCGTTAAACAAAACACTGGTCTCCCTCTACACAGCTGGATAGCAGTTGAGAGACAACTCAACCAATTTCGCGTGATCACTGATATTTTAGTTCCGCCCTAACACAGATATATATATATAACTACATGTGTTTTATATATATGAAGTGTAACAAGCAGAGGGGCTAATTACAAGATTTCAGATGAAGATAATGTCTTATTCACGACTATAAATTCGTTTGCGCCGTCGTCGTCTTCCACAATTTCATGTCAGTCAGACGTCTGGTCAGACACGCCGAGATATTTCCGGACACCAACTCTCACGCCTCATTCGTCTATGACGTAGCAAGACACGAAATTTTCCATGAACAACGATAGATAACAATAGTCTGTACTAAAATTGTAATTAAAGTCCTACTTACTACTCTTACTTAGCCTATGATCATTTATCGTTGCCCTCGATTCGCATTTCACTCAGAAAGACGATATAAAAGGTCATTCAGTGAGGGAAATGGCTTCAGTTCTACATGTCTCCCTTAGTGAATAGTCCGAAGTTCGATAATCATATAAAATTAATATTATCAATTTTTTTACTATCTTTGGTTCGAATTCTCTTCTGGAACAAGAGAAAAGACGTGTGCTAAGAGGCCTATAAGAGCATTCGCTTTTCTATAATATTGTGTAGGCCTATATAATATAGCTCCTTGCAATAAGGCCTATATGTAACTTAAACTGGAGCTATACATAATGAGCGCAAATGTAGGTAGGCTACCATTCCTACATCTGAAAACCGAGAAAGTGAACGTTAATTTTGTACGAAATATGAAACTACTTATAGGTCCACAACTGGAACTCAAGTTTTATTAAATACGTGATTAAAAACATGCAAAGCAAAACAAATAAGAAATAGCACCAATGCTTGGTTTGGAAGAGCAGTTTTTATAACGCAGCGGATAGTCTGACGAATTCGGGAAACATTCGTTTCGAATCTCTATCGAGAAATCTGTTCAGGAAGGAGTTCTACGTGCTTTTCCGCAGCCAAACGAGGTGAAATTTCTGAAAAATACCTTAAAAGAGACGAGCACCTGATCTTTACTTGTTCACTAATCATGATCATCTGATAACTACATGAAGTTTGTAAATAAAACGATATCATTTAGTATAAATCGAGCTATCAGTGTTTATGTTTATCAACTGTGAATTTAATTTGCTAGAATAAATTTGAAGCAACAACTGTAAACAATCCCCGTCCACAAAAATTCGTAAGAGGCAAAATAAAATTTGTTAATATGACTGTCTTCTGCGTTTTAGCGCCGTGTAGCTCGGTAGTCTACCAGACTACAGGGCACTACAGCACAGAAGACAACCGTCTTCGTACTCACCACCGTGAGAACTTCAAATCCTATACAAAAACATATAACTCTGCGCATCTGACACCTCCAGGGTCCATACGATTAGCGTGTGAATCAGAAGTAATAATTTACAGGTGTCTGGCACGTTATCTACCAAACTACGCCCATAGGCATGTCTGTAACAAGGCATGACAAAAAGACAGGGACTCTAAACAATGATCCCAAATAAAGGGAAATCGTTTTTGTCTTACATAAATTTTATGCTCTATTTCATTCCTGTCAAAACTTAATTAGACAAGGTTTGTCCTTCAATAGACCTATTAGTCTATTTAAATGTTTCCCTTAATTATCACACCTCTGCGTCCATATATCTACCTACACAACGGATATTTTCGATTATATTACCGATTACTGCAGCTGAAATTAATAAGGTCAGACTATAACGCTAACTGTACATATCTAGTGTCGAATTCTAGGAATGCTTGCAGCCCATCATCCCCATTAAAAATCTACTATTATATGTTAATTAATCTCATAGACCAATAAGCCTGTGCCTGAAACACTGAATATTAAAAATGTGAATCTGTTATTACATTTAATCATTAGTCCTAAAATGATAAAGAGGATCACTAGTTTCAACAAATATTTAACACGCTCATTCTACATATTTCTAAGACATCGTGTTAATGTATGCTTTTATGATAATTATGATTTTGACATCATGAAAATTGCAAGACCTGACGATATATACTGTAATATGGTATAATCTACAATATGGCTGAGTTCCGTTGTTTTAGTGTTTCTGTACATAAAAATATACTATATTCAAATAATAAAACAGCCTTATGTATAAATAGTTTTGTGTACAAAATTAAAAATAAAATGTAATTTAATTTAAAAACAAACAAATTAGTATGCAATTCACATCTCCGTCATCCAGGGCATGTGTCTCTCACAGCTCATTTTCCTTCGCATGATCTAAATAATAACAATAATACTTCTCATCCGTATGACGGAGGCAGTACGCATCTCTGAAACGTCGGTCAATTTCCACGAGAATACAAGGCGCAATATAACAGCAGGCTGTCATCTTCGTCTAAATAATACTGTACTTGGTGGAGTAAAACGAATGTCGCAATAGGCCTACTATCGATTATGTAAGTAATTGATCTAGTTTCTGTGCAGGATTATTCAAAAGAAAGTATGATGCCAAGTGGAAAGATGCCGTAGATTCGAAACTCAAAGATAGGGGCGATTTCAAATTAACGGTAAACATTTCCACGCACTGATAGGGAAAGTGTGTCAGGAGAAACAGCAACACTGCTCTAATTCTAAGCTGTTATTCGCCAAGTGTTGTTACGTGTCATTTGAGCAGGTAAAGTGCATGTGAACTAGATCGACTGTTCACTTTCAGTAGCCTATCTCATAAAAGAGTTTCGACTTCCATTTTGAAATCTATCTTCATCTGCTTTCTATATCTATACGCCATGGCTTAAACCCATACGGTAGCCATTTTATAGGGTCATCCTCCTACCTTTGGATGAGGTCCAGGGTATTTGATGACAAGAGTCCTGATGTCATTCCGCGTCTGTACAAGCTCCACCCTTTGAAAACCAGGAACCAACCAGATCGAGAGAGGATACTGAAAAGACAAACATTATAAGAAAAAAAGTGTCGTTGTCGTCCAAAGGGAGAGAACGGGTTGCGCATGGCAGTTGGGGACACACGGGTGACATCGGTGGGGGCTTCTGTCTGCGAGCGCATCCTCCAAGTCACCTGCGACACAGGGACTGTCATGCGCACGGCAGTTCTCATGCGCTCATACAAATTGATCCGTCCGCAATGCTCAAACGAATGGGCTTCAAACTTCAGTTAAATACAGGACTTATACGTGGGTTTGGTCATTCCATGCGTATACAGGTTTAGTGAGCATACAAAAGAACTTCTTTCGAATGCTCTCGGGGTTAAAGAGATTTCTCGGTGTGATCCAGACAGTAGACTGGAAAGTACATACCTTAGGAAAGGAGACTTAGGTAAAAGTGAGAATAATAAAGTAAAGATAGACTAAATATTAACACAGTACTCCACTGAGCAGAATTCTTCTTGAGAAGTTGACAGTCAGAAGGACAAGAAACTCCAAATGAATCCACTCAACACCCTCAAACCCTATTTCTTTATGTAATATTTCAGGTTCACACGAATCCGTGTCCATTTCTGGACATCGGTCAATCACAGCAAATGGACGTTCTAAAGGATAAGCCGAATGCGATGAAGTCACAGTCCTACGTACACTTCTAAGTTGTAATTAATTGTGAATCAAATAGATTATATGCAAATGTTATTGATTTCATGTAATGCTTCTGGTGCAAATTAATAACCCAACAATTTATTTTTGTCAGCTTCAGACAGGAGACAGTCTACACTTCGCATCAATGTTTAATTATGTTTTAAAACGAAGGTCAGAAATATGCAGGCCTGGTACTTATATACACACGTCTTACTGTATATAATATCTATGGCCTCATACACAAACACTAACTTGTTCTTCAACCTCGCGTGTGTATTCGGTAACCACGTAAAAACTTGTTGGGATTTGATGGTTGAGCATTTGGGTAGTGAATTATGCAGATTTCAAGTTTCCTTCTTCTTCTTCTTCTTCTTCTTCTTCTTCTTCTTCTTAAGCCCCATCAGGGATTCCCCTCGGCACTTTTTCTCATCAAAGAACCTAAACCAGACCACCTGAGGCTCCATGAGAGTTTATCTCTGTCCGTATCTTGTACATTGGTAGTCGTCATAGTGGCAGTGGATGAAAGAGAAAAATAAAGGCGAGATACCTGATGCATGTGAATAATAGTCTAGTAGTTCGGTGTCACGAAGAGGGCTTCATCATTGTGATCACGTCACAACGGACCCAAAGTAGCGAGGCTAAGACATGGTCACGCACGGCTCCCAAAGACAGAAGGCAGAAAGGAAGGAGCTTCACTCCCTAACTATAGCATCCAGCACTTTTATTTGCATATAACGCTGAAAACAGCGGCTCTGTAAAGATAAGGATCGCTTGGGTTTACAATGCACAAATCAGGGGGAGGAATACACTCTGGGCCGTAACTTAAAAGCTGAAGTCAAATAATTTTTACGAAACCAGGCCAAGCCTCCTGAGAGCCAAAACTGTAATTCATGCTTTGATTGACTCTACATTCCACTGCACTCTACCTCTGTTCATGACAATCTTGAATAATTTTGAATTCCTCTTTTGTAAGTAAAATATAACCTTTAGAACAATTCGACAGATCATATGTCCCTGAGAGATTTGTTACCAACATTTTTAATACTCATAACATCTTAATCAATTTTCGACTTTTCTCTTTGAATAGGATTACACTAATAGATGAAAACTTTCTTTCATCATTCTAAATTCAAGCCTAATTCTGACTGCTAAAGCTATCATCTGTAGGAGATTCATGCCAGTAAGTCATTATATTGCTAAAGCTGTCATCTGCAGGAGATTCATGCCAGTAAGTCATTATAACAAACACTATTTTTATATAAGGTATAAGACAGGATTACAGTTATAAGGACTGGTTTACATTCTTAACACCAAAAAATATGTAGTAGACGACAAAAATATTCGATGACCATGCCTGTCCCACGATACTACAAACAGGTTTTTACTATGTTACTGATTTCAAATTAAAATAATGTGTCGGCTATGTTACATCTTATAGAAAGACTTTCAGCATTGTCCATACAGATCCCCTGGAAGGCGTGCATTATGTGAGCAGATAAATATAGGCCCAGTCCCTGAAGATAAGACACAAATACGATGCGCAACGGCCTACAGCAGGGTCCAGCATTTCGCATGCGACACGCAACCTACTCTTCTATCCAGCACGGGTATGAGGATTGTTCTATGTACAGGATGACTCTTCACAACCTAAAACCCAACTATCAAGGCCATTTTCAAAGTTGACCGTTCGATTACCGGCAGGACAGCATTCTGCTTTGCCAAGCATCATCTCCAAAGTGTACCAGGGTTCTCCTCGAGGGTAGGGCGAGCTGCTGGGCATGAAACCGATCATTCACCCCCTTCCCAACTAGTGCAGAGGCTAAGAATGCGTGGAGCTATACTTCCAACTCCTCATACTTCTGGATAACGTGGTATTTTGTTAAGAACTTTACCTTGTTTCTGCATATGATGGGTGTATAATTTACTCCCGAGTGAAAGAGTGGTGGATTCTTTGATTGATTGGATCAATTGGGGATTCAAAAGGTTTTTCGTATTTGTACTCAGTTATTCAATGAAATATCAAAATATGGCATTTGAAAGGCCATTACTTGTTCCTCACACATACAAATTTACCACTAATTTTGTTAATTGACAAAGAGAGTAATATTAAAAATTATCACAGTTGAAAACATACAAAAATCTCCGTATAATGTGCTGGAATCGAACCGCGACCTAGATAACAAACCCGTCTGCAGTGTTAAGTATCATAAGAAAACCATTCATCTAACATCTAGGATAAGAGTCGATATTTTATCGACATAAGGAATCGATATTGATATAGCCTACTAGGCAGCTGTAGTATTTCAGTCAGGCCATCGGGGTGCAAACGTTTCGTGCGGTGGCGCCACCCTGTAGTGACCGTCTAGGCGTCAGGGTCTCTCCATTATAAGATCCAGTCGGTCGGGCATACATCAGAAAAGGGAGTCATCATTTACAGCACCGCGCGCCGGCCCTCTGTGGCTATCACTCTTTGCCGAACGCGACACGCAACTTTTCTCTTGGAGGAAAAGCTTCACATAAACTAGAAGCTCCGTCGCGTGGAGACCAGCAGCGGGAAACAAAAATAATAAGAAGCAGAGAAAATGAATAAGGTAAAAAACTGCTTTCCGTTGTGGGCTGAGAAAGAATAATATTCTAATCTACCCGCAAATATTTCATCTCCAATCACATTAATACTTTGCCTAGGTGGTAATTACCACTAAAAATCTGAAGCTTTGAGATGCCAAAACTGCAAATATCAGCTCCTTAGTTGTGAATTATTTTTTTTTAGTCGAACATTTTGAAAAGTTACATAAAAGTAATTCTTGTGTTACGTAACATGTCCAAAAGTAATTTTAGCGCAACAACCACTTCAGTCCTGAGCCTACTGTGGTACTTATAAACAGATTATTATGTCACAGATATTCTACAAACAAGTTTATTAAGCAGCGCTGAAAATGGAAGCACTATAATCCTCCGAAACGCTGGTATCTCCCTATGAGTCTACGCAGCGTTAAAACCCAAAAGACCAACATCGACTTTTTCTTCAACAAAAACATTTTAAGTTTCTTTATATTACGCCTCCTCTAATTTCATTGAGGCATTCAACTTCTGGACTGAAGGACCCTAAATTTAATGACAAAATTACTGCTTTTACTTTTTGTCTGCAGGGGGTACTTTATAATATAAATATGTACGTCAGTCTAGTCAAAGTTTTGTCACTATCCATCTATTTCCCCTTTACACGAACATTCCATAAATCGGAGAACAGGATTGCTCTTCTTGTCATCAAAAGGCAAAAGGTCACTGTGTTTGCTTTTGACCTTAAGCTTGCTGCAACATAAGAATGCCTTCCCAAGCCTTTACCACATGGGGAGGACAGCTGTGTAGAGATGACGCTCTCCAGGTGGTAGGCTTGTGGGCAGCGCGCGCGTACGGCTCGTGCTCAGATGTCGCTTTGTTGTCTGAGACGAAAAGGGTCTCTCTGACGATCACCCCACCCCAGTCCACAAACAGTCGCCGACCTGTCCTCACCACCATTAAACAAAAGAACCAATATGTTTGTCGGAGTGTAGCTTATAAATTTCTTATGAATCCATTTCTATCCTGAAAATATAAATCTACCTATCCGAGAGTAATTTTCTTTCACCGCAGGGAAGATTTCCCAGCTTACCTCTGCGTGTCGCCCAAGTGGGAGGAGGATTTCTAAATGCGGCCAAAGCAAACATAAGGCAACACATTTCTCCAGATGTACGATACAGAACTAGTACAGGTGGACCGTCCATCATTTGTGTATTATTATAAAATGCCCGCCGTCTGTCGAACAATATCAAAAAAAGAAAAAAATTACCATACGCTCTGTATAAAGAAAGAACAACTCCTGGAATTTTAATTTTTATTACACCGCTCCCTGCTTCTTACATTTCTCGTGCATAAAGCAGTCTGAGAGGATAAACATTTATTGTCCTCTGGAAGACTCATTCGACTTCTTTAACTTTTACAAATTCTAATATGTGCAAGTTATTACCCAATTTTATTAAATTAAACGAACTATTTGTGTTTATATTTAAAATGAAAGACACTGTTTAAACAATATATTCTCAACTATAATCAACAAATCTTATTTTTGAAGATCTAAAAAAATTGTAAACTACGGTGGACATACAAAAATACTGACTGTGTCGGCGTCTAAAATCCACCAGTCTTCGTATCCAGAGGTATCTGGTTCGAATCCCATCAACAGACTATAATACTGAGATTTATATTAACTTATGAGGAAGTTACTGGCTGTAGACGAAGCTTAATGTGAGGTACTGATATTAAAGTTTTTAAACTTTCTAATTACACTTTTAAAATAGGTTATATAGATAGTTAATCGACAATTAATTCTTGAATTTTCACCAGTGCTCAGTACTTCCATTTACTCGTCACTGTACTGCCTCTGTTACTAAAGTAAACCGGGTTCTAGGTCCAACTTTGATGATGAAGTTTTAAAAACATTATCTGTATTACGACAGCCAATAACAGATAGATCGCATGAGACGCCCTGAAACAACGCGTAGCCCATTTACCCTGTCCATCAATATCGTCCTTATTCCTTGGTACAGCGCCTTCCATGAGCAGTTAATAGTGCACTTCTCGTCTTGAAACTTCTTGCTGTTATTAAACCTCATGGTTTATTATCGAAATAAACGCCGTCATCAGATCCTATCTCAAGCCATTTCAGTCCAGTTAACATCATATTAACATGTTTCGTATGATGCGCTTTAATATTATCCTCCAGTCGGTTTCTTGGTCTACTGTACACAGAGGTCTTTCTGACGATTTATAACCAGCTCTCTCCATTTAATTACCCACCCAACGCGAAGTGACACGTGCAAATGATTAAGTTTTTGTTATGTATTTCTTAGATTCCTGCGTTCCTTCGTCTTTTGTCAAAACATTCTTCTCAGAACTTGTTACTACTCTTACGTCCGAAGAGATAAAGTTTCAGACTAAGGTAATTACATTGTAATATGTACTTCAAAACTTAGGCGATTTTATAAATCTGTATCCACAGAGGGGAAGTTGTAGAAACCAACCTAAACTGTCTTGGCTGACAGGGTCTGTTCATAAAAGAGTGACAATAATCGACTTCCATTTTGTTAACTTCAGGTATACGGCAGGAATTTCAATTTGACTCCTTAGGCAACAAACCAAACACATGCTACCAGTGTCCATAATATGATAATTTATACATCTGCGTGAATATATAAGCGGGAACATTCTTTCAGAAATGACCGCAATTTTAGAATTACTGTAATCATTGCGGTCAGATTATATTACTGTTGACAGAATCTCAATGCAACGCGTGCAGTTAAAAATTTTCCTTTCTTCAAGTTATTGCTTACACACTGTTTGAGCAGAAGGATGGGTCTATGAAATAAAATGATCACCGATCCCCCCTTACATGTATTTTAAAACGACTTTAACCTAAAGGCATACACATTATAATAATATTATAAAAGCTGTGGGTAAATTACTGTGTGTGATGCTTCATTCCTGAATGGAAGAAAAAGTTAAACACTGTAAATGAATTGAATTACCGTTATACCTACAGGAAGGACACGTAGGTCCTAATAAAGGATTATTATTGTGCGCTGGAAGGATTGGAGGACGTGAGACATCTGTAGATAACATCAATTGAAGGCATCAGACATTAGATTTTTTTCAACGTAATATGGGGAAAATTATAAAACAAAATTATAAAAAATAGTAAGGGCTATAATAATACGGAACTGTGCTGTGACTGTGGAAAGAGCCCGGTTCACTACGCTTGTCCGCTTCGCAAACACTACTTCACAAGTAATTTCAAGATGGACACCAGAACAGGGGGACTTTTTATTGTTGCTGTAGGGTGAAATTATGTCTCCGTTCAACTGGGTCCCACTGTCCAAACCTCAGATGATATATGAGCGAACGTGATGCAGGAGCAGTGGTAGAATTTTACTGACAGGAAAAAGAAAAAAACCAAAGGACTCGGAGAGAAACCTGTCATAGTGCGATTTTGTCCACCAAAAATTACACATGCACTGACCTGAAAGCGAACGATGGATGACCTTCTCCATAAGAGGCCGGCGACTAAGAGCCTGTGCTACAACGAAAGGGCGACTACACAAATTATTGTCAGTGTACCAAAATTAGTCTGCTACTGGTATCACCGTTTAAAATAATTTACAACTGCGTTTATATAAACTTAAAATAAAGGCGTTATTTTGTTATGATGCTGACTAGATTCGTAAATCGTTTAAATACCTTGTTTCAACTGTAGACTTTGTAACTCGAATGAGATATAAGGACGATAATTTTTTAAAAACATTCAGATAAGAAATTACTGATTTAAAAAATTATATACAACAACATAAAAATACTGCCAATGACAACCTATTCGCCGGCTGAGATTCAGAATCCGACTCATAATTGTTTTTTTATTTCCTCATATTTAAAATAATAAAACAGAATACAACTCAGAAGTGTTAGATTTTAACCTTCAAACACAGAAAGGAATATCTTACGTGTCGAAAAATGCGGATTGAGAAGGACACAAGACATACAGACAGCTGAGAATATATAAAATAAGCAGAGCGTACTTCCAAAAATCTAGCAGGCCTATCCGTTTTAAATATAAACAAGCAGGAATAAGATTTTGTAAAGAACCATGAATTTTTTTAACTTATGACAAAAAATTCTTTTCTTGCTTGTCGTCCTTCAGGAAAACAATATTTTGTTGTTTTATACACTAATAAATTGTCAATCTTGGCCAAAAGGCATACACATTTATGCAGTACTGGATTCAAAACTTGAAATTTCAGTGTTTAAATCCAATGTTATCGTTCTTTGTTCTTTATCCCATTAAGCCTATTAGACAATTTTACCTCCTAGATCAATTACAAAGCTGTACACTCTTAAGAGACCTGTTCATTTAAAAACCTCCTACAAACAAAATAGTTTTTGTTCGGCAATTTTATATTGAAACAAAAAATGTTATTCACCACGAAGAAATGGACGAGGGTACATATTATTTCCGCGGGCCTACGCGATTGAAAATCTTTTTCTGGCGTACTGGCAGATGTGAGGTGTTAGGTGCAGTTGCCCCCTTACAGGTGTGGAATCGGTACATATCTTATGGGCGCACCTGGATTTCTTGGATAACAGTGAAACAGGCGCTTAGAGCAAAAATGTATACAAAATGAATACTAAGTGATATCAGTGCTTTTACTGCGAATCTTTATAAACTACAGCACAAGTGAGATTTGGGGTTTTCAGGGCGGTAGTAATGATGATGTTCTTTTGGGTTCTGAAATCAAAAGAACAATAATTACTACAGTACAACAAATTTAACCATCGTAACACATTTAATCAAAAGTATTGGAAACAAGAATTAGGCAATAATTATTGTTAATATTAATCTGCAATAAATAAATATTGTTAAAAGTCAACGTTTTACTAAATTAAAACACGTGCAAATATTCAAAAAAGTCAAAGAACAGAAAATGATTAATATGTAAAAAAGATAGTAATTTTGAAGAGTGTGAAAGAACAGCGAGAGAAAGAGGCGTGTATGAAATAAATAAGAGACGGTGAAATTAAGATGGATCACCCAACGAAATTTCCTGATGGCATGAAGCAAAACCCGAGACACTCAGAGGACACACCTCAACCGCCTGCTAGTTATTGCCGTTTGTGCGTGTTATCAACGTAGATGGGGCCAGCAAGTCAAAATCCTTAATCATAACAAAGTAACGGAACATTGCTAATTAGCCATTTAAAATCCGGTATGCACGCCACCGCCTGCTTTAAAAATCAGTAACTCTTCACTTTGTATTTGTGAGTTTCGTATGATTTTCTATGTAAATTACAATTATTTCCCTAAACAACATTAATGAGTTGAGTAAAGTTTGTTTTATATGCGATAAAGACTGAATTCTTAAATATTATTTAAATAAGCTTCGACTTCAAAAATTTAATTTATGTGTTCGTACTTCATAATAAATAAGTATAATTTCAAATCTAAATTTTATTTAAAAATAAGTAACAATCTAAATAAGAACGATATAACAGTGTTTTAAATAGTATTGAAAAATTAGTCATAGCGTGAAATTAGGTCTCTCAAGTTAAGAGAAAAACACATATTAAGATTTTCTTTAAAACAAGGTGCTTAGGAGAATATTTGCACTTAAGAAGGACGAAGTGACAGAAGGATGGATAAAAGTAATGAGTAGCTCCATAATTTGTATTTTTCACCATACAGTGTTACAGAGATCAAATTAAGGAAGACGAAATTTGCGGGGCATGTAGCATGTACGGGGGGAGAGGGTAAACCGTACAAAATTTCAGTTGGAAGACCTAAGCATACATGGGGGAATGATATTCAAATGTGTCTTAGGGAATAGGTTTGAGGGTCTGGACTGGATTTATATGTCTCAGGACAGAGACTGGTAAAGCCACTAGAACCCAGAAGATAGCCATCTTTGTACTCACTGCCGCGAGAGCCTTAAATCCTATTATCTTTCAGATTCTAACGCCGTATAGACACCAATGTTCCAAGTAATAAACGCTTCTCCAAAACATTGGTATCCACCCACGGCGTTACAATCCTGAAGACTCAAGTGAATACATCGCGTCAATGAGAATATATTCATGGTTTAGAGCTACTGATTAGATAAATGGCAAGGGACCGTGGTCGGAGTTTAGGGATATTGGATGGCAACCCCTGTCCATTTTATGTCAACAAGATCGCAGTCAGTCCTGATTTGATAAAATTAAAAAATATAAAAAAAATTATAGTTAAGTGGACTTACTTAATGACTGCTTCGTCTGTTATACGAATTTGGGTCTGATCACGTATCGACCTCCTACGAGTAAATACTTAACCTTCACTATCGGTAATTGTATTTTTGCTGTATCTTTCATTGTCTTTGTTGCTAAGCTGCTGATACGATAATGTCGTTGCCACTAACTACCACTGTCTTATTTGCTTTCGATAATGTATCTTATATATCTTATCACTCTCCATCTGCCTGATATTAGAAGCAGAAAAATGCGTGAGTAGTATCTTCAAAGAAGCCGCTTCTTTTGTATCCCTTCCCCCCACAAATCAGTCATAAATCATCTTTTCTTATTCGACGTTAGACAGGCTCAGGAAATAACGAGACAACAATTTTTTATAGGTATTTAGATTATAGGAGGCAAATAATCTACATCTTAAAAGCGTTTTGGAAAATGTGTTTTAATGAAAGCAAAAATGGACACGTCTTATTTGTCCGCCATTTTATTTATTTTTTCAACTGTTTAGAGGTATTCAATTAAACCTACTAAAGAATGCCTACACTAAAAGTGTGGAGGTGAATCCAGATTTGGTTCGAATTAATCCACATAACTCCTATTTTAAATCAAACAGTTCTACTGTTTTCTAAACAGCATAGTTATATAAAACACATAACATAGGCTTACATATAAAAATTCCTAAACAGGCAAATATTCCGAGTTGTCTATCCCGTAGGCTACTCAGTATACTTACTCACTGTTTAGTACTTTCCAGATATGGGTGGGTATTCAAATTGCGAAACTGCCTACATCCGGTTCCATTGACGGGAAAAGTCGCCTAAAACGAAAGCCAACTTTTTGATTAGGAAAACGCACATTAACTTTTTACCACTCGCGCAGGATTCGATAAGCACTGTACACCGCATCACAAATTCGAGAGATGTAATAAATAGTTGTGCCGCGCAGTAACTATAGTTACTAGTCTGATAGATGGTCATGTATTAATGCAACAAAAAACACGCTGAAGCTGGACCAACAGGTCGGCTACATAACAGGTATCCCGAACTTTTTGTGTAATTCAGTCTCTTCTCCTATACTTTACGATCTGATAGATAATGTTTTTGAGAAGCATAAGCTACCACCCATGACGTGCCATGATAGTAAATAGTTATTTCCTAGAGTCGTAAATTATCATCCGTATTACAGGAAAATGTCATCATGATTAGGATATAACTAGGTGTGTCTACGTATCCTTAAGGCTAGGAATATGGAATTTATAACCTGTCCGAATAATTTGCGGTTCTCTTTAATGTGTAAAAACTACGAATATAAAATTAACTGTGATCTAAATTGATAAGAAACAAGGGAATTATTTATGAACAGTAATTTAAATTTAAATTAATACAGGTACATGAAGGTAACAGTGGTTTTACTTTACTCAAAATTTTGATTACAAGTCACAGTTTGTTGTAGATCGTATATTATATAAATTAAAGTGTATCAGAGTACAAAAACCATGACATTTGTAAGGATATCAAGCCCAAATTTGCATTTTAGATAAAACAGGTTCAACAGCAATATACATATAACACGAAACATGAATCTTGTTGGGTTCCAACGAAAAGTGTATTTTAATATTTCATTCAAACGAAGTACTGTATTAGTCTCCATTTGGACTGAAACTCTTGCCTTCGACACTCCATCTTGTTTGACACGGGTGGCACAGCGCAGTGTAAACCCAAAATAAATCGGGAACAGCGTAAGAACAAACCAGTGGGTTCCGTAACGGATTGCCTTGCCTTGCTGTATAACATTTTGAGCAAATTTAGGACTCAGCGTGATACGGACCCAGCCTTACGTTCAACCAGGCATTCTAAAACAGGTCTCTCAGTCTCTAGAACGTAGGCGCTGTTAAACTACGCTAGGTTTTACATAACTTCAGAATTAACTAGATAATTTTAGCGTTTTTTTTAATATTCAAGAAACGATGCAAAAAGGGGATATATCTTCTGGGGTCTGAGCAGAATTTGGGGTTTGCCAATGTTAAGTAAACATTCAGTAACGGAATCATTAGATCATCCACTTTGATCCCAGAAGCAACAAAGAAATAGGCTTCATAAATAAGACAATCAGATTTTTATGCTCCCGTTTGGCTCCGTTCTGGATCCGTAACACCGGAAAGGGTTTGAGAGACTGGAAGGGGGCAGGATAGATGTATGGCATCAAATGTTGGAAAAGAGACGGCTGTAAGAGAGGCATAAAGAGAAGGAAAAACTAAGAGACCCAATAACAGAATGAAGAATATAGTGCAGGCTGGTAAAACGTCACGCCAAAGGAATGGAGACGCTGTGGTACTAAACAAGTAGATATTTTGCGTTTCTTGTTTCTTGGTTATGAACCTTTCACTTTTCCAAACTACGTGTTAAGATCAATAGTTCAACGTTTCACTTTAAACGTGCGCAATAGAATTTGTCACCGGCGTGAGTAGTAAGCTTAAACGAAGTCACTAAA
Organism: Zootermopsis nevadensis; assembly: GCF_000696155.1. The sequence continues at coordinate 547,208 of NW_019059805.1, forward strand.
ATAGCTAAACTAAAACATAAATAAAATTAAGACTAAACCTTTCAAACAAATAATTTACAAATGTTAATAAAAAGTATTTTGGAAAATAGGTGTTGTTTCATTTTTTGGACACTTCCGTTGTGAGTTGCATTGTGTTCTACAGAATGAGTAGTCGAAAACTATAACCAACAAATAAACTACTAAAAGGAACAACATAAGTGAAACATGAGGCGTGAATGAGCATCTTCAATCAATATTCTTTAACAGATTTTTCTCTAAAGCGAAGGAAGTATTTACTATGTGTAACCCTCTTAGTTTCAGTTTAAAGAGCCGTTTTATAAGTTAATGTTGATAAGTCTTTTCGTAAGTATACTAATTGTCAAAATAACTAAATTCCTTGTAAGATTTGAGGTTTTCACAGCGGTGATTATGAAGATTTCTGTCTTCTGGGTTGTTGCGCCGTGTAGTATGGTAGATGTTTACCAACATTTCAGAGGTCATGAATTCATCGCCCTGATGACGGAGGCAGTATGACCTCAGAAACGTTGGTAAACATCTACCATACAACACGGCGCAACAACTCAGAAGACAGAAATCTTCAACTAAGTTCCTTAGCTGAATCGCGATCTACATTTCTAGTATCGCTGAACTATAAAATCATTTTAACACACAACAAAATCTGTAAACTATCTTGAGCTAGATGAAGATAAATTCGCCAAACAACTACTGACAGCGAACAAACATTCGTAAGCATTGAGAATGGGATGCCGTAAATAGTCGGCGTAATCCTTGCTACAACAGCACCCGTGAATCAAGCTGGCCTTGCAGCCCAGCGGTCGCTTATAGATGCCTTCTAATATTTACAACGCCTTTCTTCCTATATTGTCTGTAACGTAAAGCTCCCTCGCAGCAAATCTGCTTCACTTCTAATTCCATTATTTTTCTTCCCCCCCCCCCCCCCCCCGGGCCGTCCTTCAGTCCGTATAAACAAGGTACATGTTCGATTAGTAGTGTCTAATACAGAATTCAGTAGTCTGTGTATATCCGTATACTTCATGGTCAGTTATACTGCCTACTCTTCTCTTTCATTCTTTCTCTGTCTGTGTTGTGCCCATTAAGTTAAGGGAAATATTGTTAGTGGTCAGAGGTCGCTGCCTGCTAGAGAAGCGAGGTCAAAGGTCGCTCTATCAATCTAACTTAAGTGAGACGGCAAGGAAGAAGGAAGATCGAACCTTGGGAATTGGGTATAGTGGCCCTCTTCACCCTCCTGTATTCTTCATCGCACTTTTTTTCCGTCAAACTTAACCAAAGTCTCCTGGCAAATTCGCTCCCGAATCAATGCAACTTGATTTATGACACGAAGATTGAGGTTTGTTTTTACGCTGTCTCAAGTTTTAATCCACTTTTTGCTGTAACCAATTTGTCGGAGTTTCGCAAACTACGTACATGTGCAGCCTGATTAGCCTTTGTTCATTCGATAAATATCGATTCACAGTTTCGAACTTGTATTCCTTCTCAACCGTCCTTTATATTTTATTTTTAAGTTTCACTTGCGTTAATTTCCTCTACTGCAGACTAATTCAGCAGGGATCCAGCACCAGATTTAGACGTAATGGGGCCATAAGCTGTGTTAGGCTTCAGGGGCCACATAAAAACTGAAAAGCATAATATGAAGAGAAATACGTATAAAACATATATTAATTATTTATACTTCGTATGATCTATGATGAAGGTACGATGAGAACTAATTATTAAATTACTAGTAACTAACAATGATACTGTAAAGTTTTTTTTAATTTCTTAAAAAATAATAAAGACTTTAAAATAATATAACAAATAAAAACTTCTTTCAATTTTGATGCCTCTCACTGTTGTTAATGCTGTGGTGGAGAGACTAGGCTGTGTCTCTGTGGTGTTAGGCTGCTACCAGAACCATCATCCATCCCATAAATGACACATAGCGAATTATGAATCAGCGGTGAAATAACCGAAGGACTTGGTGAAAAGCCTGTATCAGCCAGAGGCGGCGTTGTTAGCCTGCTTACGCTCGCGGCGAGCGCCCGGCTCAGTGGAATTGACTAACGATGCATTTCATCTTATAGGTTCTGCTGTACGGAGTACCATTGGACCACAGATGTTAAGACTTCTTATTTTTCGTTTATCAAAGTGTTCACTGAGCTAACGCGGTTAATATGAACACCCCGCCTCCTTTTGCATATTCTTACGCAACATTTTGAAATTCGCGCCATATAATTTCCATTCAAATCAGGTCTCGTCTATGTAAATAATTAATATTACACTGCATAAAAACATGCCAACAGTATAATTACATTTCTGGTACGTAAGGAGCCTATATTTAGGTTCCTAGTTTTATAAAGTGACTCCCACATTTATAGTTAATTTGTTCAGGTCTCGTTACAAAAATTATAATTTACACTTTATAGGAATCCAATAATGGTGCGAAATGCATTACTTAAAAAACGTATTAACGGAGATCAGATAGCGAAGGATAATGCTTCTCTGACCTCTTCTGAGAGCCAACCATCTGCATTCCCTTCCTATTAACCCTTCAAAGATAGCTACGCGTATCTCCCTCAGGATTTGTCTCGACTTCAGGCTAAATTATAATCTTCTTATACGGGGTTACATGTTTCATAAACTAAATAATAAAAAAGTAATAAACGTTGAATCTGATTGAATGAGAACGGGACTGTCCTGGGGACTTGAAATTTCCTTCCCCAAGTAACGGAGTCTATATGAGAATCCAGCAGCACTGATACACAGTTACAGCACAGGGGTGTGGAAAAAAAATCACCTTTCTCTATAATCACAGTATGGTGGTATTCATCACGCAATAAGTAATATTAACATACTTATAATTATATTTCGGAACGAACAGGCTGAACTGTGTCGAATTCCTCCAATTTCAAGACAAATGAACGGTTTTACAGATATTTACGATTGGCACCCCTGACACTAAGACGATCCAAGTTGCACCGATTTTATACAATGGTAAATGACTTTTGAAGTTGAGGGTGCACAGACCAGGTTCCTCAAGCTTTTAAGACCTGGGGGCACATTCATCCTTTCTCATCGAATCGCGGCGCGCCGAGTTATACGTGATGAAAATTTATTGGAAGTTCATGACAGTTTATTAAAAATCTACTAACTTAATATGTCAAACAGGATTACGTATTACTCAATACTTTTTTGTAACAAATTTATTTATTTTATTTTTATTAATTATTCACTTTAAGTCAAATACTTAATTGATGCTGTAAATCATCTTTCATTATACGGAGTGATATAGTAATTTATAAAATGTATGCCGGTCGCACAAAACACACTTCAGGGCCGCATACAGCCAGCGAGTTAAAAAACCCTGATCCAGACTCAGCTTTCTCCTTAATAAAAAATGCATCGGAATTTTAGACTGACTGCTAAATTTGTATCATTAACTAAACGTGGACGGTTGGACAGAATAAACGTAGAGAGTTAAAATCTCCAGGGATGAGTAATTTTATAAATTTTCTAACAGTATTTTTGCTCGAGAAATCAATGAAAATATATAACAATATATGAAGCCCTTTTATCTGCTTATGCGGCTGACCGGACGAATATGTGTCAAAGGCTGGAAGGGCTGATGCACTGTAGAGCAGATCCCAATTGCCTTTTCGCAATCTGAGACGTTTTATGGTTCGTAGAAGGCTGTCAACGAATTGCAAGATCATTTAAGTAGCTCTAATGGGCACAATCCTTGAGAACCTAACAATCGCTCAACAAGCCAAGAAAATCTCCGCTATTTATGGAAGCCGGAGGCTAGTTACCATTAAATAATGTGGATAGCATCATATTAATTTCGTGTAAGCAATAAAGTACTACGTTATTATAGACGTTCAATTTGAATATCGTGAGAAATGAAAGAAGTACTTTGTTTTTGTTTTTGTTTTTTAGACTTTCGTGTCCCAAATAAAATTACGCGAACAACAGAACAAATTTAAATTTCTGAATTCAGTGTGACGTATAACAAACGCTTTGCTTTAAAACGCAAAACATAAGGCATTAATTTTATTAATAAAACATTTAAGAAACCCGTGGTTAAGAAATTAAGTTGGATACACTATCAACATTTTAAAGCCTAGTGTTAATTACATGTATCACCTACTTCAACAATCTGGAAGTTAAGTTTTGCCCACGGAGTATATTTATGTTTCTGAATGATTATCTGAATAAAAAGCAGTTTCATATCATTCAAAATCTTCAAGGAAATTTTAAAGTAACGAATGAGTACGCTACATTAGGTCTCATAATATTTAAAATAAATTATTCATATTTAATATAATGTTTATAAAACCATGTAATGTAATATTCCATCTGTAACCGAAAGAATTTCCAGCTATTCTTATTTCTCTGAACTGAAAAAGACACAGATGATGACGTAGTATGATCCCAATGCACAATGGAGGGAGAAAGAGATTTCCACACAGAGTTAGTTATTGAGAGCTGAATGAAGTTGAGGAGTCGTGGTAGTGGTACAGATGTGGGGTGGAAGGTGTAAGAGGGATGAGAGTCATCTCTCATCCGACGTCCAACTTTTACTTTGGTCTTCCTCAAATATCCTGGATACCTCTGACTCCGCTGGACCTCCCGTTTCAATTCTAGGAATGACCCTAGGGCCCATATTCCGTCCAGGGAGACTGAACAGACAAGGCAGATGAAGAGTAGTGAGAAGAAATGAAATGAAACAAAAGTGAAATAGAGACAGAAGGCAGAAAACAAAGATGTATGTGTACGCAGAGTCTTAAGACAAAAGCAAGGCCAGAACACTTCTAGCCAGAGCCTTAAAAACGCCGTCCTTATTTCCCAGATATTCTTAAATCTTCACATTTTCTACATATTTCTTGTGCATGGTTCTCTTTTATCATATCAAGAACGTTCAGTAACTGGAACATCATCCGAAAGTTTCAGCAACACAAACTTCAGTTTAAATGTTAGTGTCTGCTAAAATAGAAGGCACGGGGTGTTACGGTTACTTCAAGAAGCCCTACACAAAGTCAGCTTTCGCGATACGAGAGTGAAGTATAAACACAACCAGAGAAAGGAAGTGGCAAGAAACCGGAGAAAAATTGCATGAGGACTTCAATAATTCGTAATGTTCGCCGAATAGGACAATGAAGACATAAAGGTTGATATTGGCTGGGCATATAGCATGCATGACAACACCTCACAATACACACAGACTTCATCAGGAAAACCTGAAGATAAGAGACCTAGGCGTATATTGAAAGCAAATATTAAAATAGATCTGAAATTAATATATTGTGATACGTAGGATTTAAGGTTCTCAACGTGGTGAGTACGAAGATGGCTGTCATCTGGGTTGTAGTGCTGTGTAGTCTTAAAGAAGTTCATCGACGTTTCAGAGGTCGTTGCTGTCTCCATCATGATGGAAGAAGCAAGGAACTCTGAAACGTTGATAAACTTCTACCAGATTATATGGCGCTACAACTCAGAAGACAGCTACCTTAGACTGTGAAGTATTATAAATTCAGTGTCTGTAATATGCAGAAGAAAGAGGTGATAACCAAATTATAAATTAAATGTAACGTTAACTAGAGAGCCAAGTTAATAATAGTCTCATATAATTTATATCTAATTCTAGGTGTAGTCTCCCCTTGTTCTAGAAATATGAATACAACTCAGAAAGAAATCATGTAGCCACAAGTTACGAACGTGCGTCCGACAATATGTTTCGTGCCTCCTGCGTATGTACTTGTTACGTTGTATCATCCTATGTGATGATAAAATTTACCGCGTAAGTTAAAAATTACGGTAATTTTTAGTAAATGATTAATAAAAATAAGATACAAATTCCATCATTATAGACCAGTAGTCAAATTAACTGCCAGAAAACATCAAAGAAGTTGACAGAGCTTTTGGAACGTACTGAAAGATAGTATGTACCCCTGGTATACATGACAATGCAATCTGTATAAGATTTTAAACCTCTGCACACTTTACTGGAAAATTTTCTAGCTCAATTTGTGCTGGTAGCAGTAGTGTGTTATTGAAATCACACACACACAAGAACCTACCAGTGCTACAACCGAAGCGGGAAGGGAAATTTATGTAAAACATACATCCATGCCAATAAGGGTTGCCTCATTGCTTCAGACCTGTGTTTAGCGGTTGTTAAAACCAACTTCTTACACACAATAGAACCGCCATTTTTGGACGGCAGAATGACCTAGAACTGTAACGAGACGTCGCGTTAGTATTAATATCAGGCAGTCCTTATAACCAAGACAAGGAAAACTGTGTTACATAAACAGCAAAAGCATCACCATTATCAAAGACATTACAACAGAATATTAAATTTATAATTCAATATTTATCTACATAAGCCTCCAATTACTAAAATAGATTGTTTAAAACTAATAATTATAATATTAAAATAAGCAAAATTTTTCTGGCAACGGCGAATCGCTGTTACTAAGAAGGCAGAGAAAGACAACGCCAATCTCGGAGACGTTTTCTCAAGATTCTTCCTTTAGGGAAAAACTGTGTAAGTCTGTTATGGAAGCAAAATATCGTACTTGATACAGAATTAGTTTTCGTTGAAGAGCAGGCAGGTCACATACTGTATATATGGGGGATCCCTCTTCACAGACTGCAGCCTTCGCATGGTGTGAGGGTGTGGTGCCGTTTTGATATCTTATGTTTTAGCCAACACAGAAAAATCAAAAACATATTTTGATAATGACTCTCGACAAAAGTAAATTCTATATAAAGACGTCATTGGGATCACCGAAATAGAGAGAAATAACCGTGTAGTATGACAGATATTGGACGAAGCTTGCTGCCTCCATAATCGGGGTGATGACTTAGCTGCCAGACTGCGCGGTGCTACATCCCAGAACACAGGAATCTTCCTACTCAATTTAATTAAAACACTATAAAGCCGAACCAGAATTTAAATTACTCATTACAGGAGTTGTTTTCATTATTTCCAGCCTTTTCATAACACTGAGCATACTTTAGACGAAAAAATTACTTCTTCAAAGCTTCGCCCGTTACAACATTGAAGCAAAAGAAACAAAGAAATAATTGCCACAACAAAGTAACTACATTGACGAGAACATGGAATAATTTTACTCCTACCCCGTTTAATCACATTACTTTCATTTTCATGACTGACTATAACTTCCTTTACGAGCGTCGACAAATGCAACTAAATGTCAGTCTTGCTTGGATAACGCTCTCCTTAGACAATTCACTTCATTCTTCCATTCCCTTTCATTGCCCTGGTACAATGACCTGTTTCTATGGAAATAACTTTGGACCCATGCGCGAGGCATAGCTTAGATTAATACGTTATTTAGAGAAGTACTTATCAACCTGTCCTCCTGATTATAACTTAAACTGCTGAAATTTTTTTTATCTATTGTAATGGAGATCTTCCCTGACGGTCGGATATCCAATATTGGATATTATCTTAAACTGCCTCCTATGGCTTTTCAAATAACCTATATAATCGCTAATGACGTAATGAGTCCAAACATTTACTGTTAAGCCAGAAAAATCTGTAGTTCAGAAAATTAAAATATCTAACAATCTAAGAGTTCAGCACTTCCGATGGTGAAGTTGTGTTTCGTTTATATTCTTGTAACCAGCTCTATTAAAATAAACGTACTGATATTTCTAATTGTGTTGAAGAAAATTAAATTAACGCAGGGCAACACAATATTATTATTTCGGTACGTAGGCCTATCTTTAATGACTGGGCTTTCGAAAATTATGACAAACGTAAACAAACAAATAAAGGAAATACTGTAGATCCATTCGAATTTTAAATTTATCACAAAGTCGTGACCCAGATATTTTCGTGATGAAAATCTAGCTAGAACAAGCCAGAGCAGCGTTAAGAGCCACTGGATCGAATCCCTGAGCTGGTATTTGAACTGAAACTCCAGTTTGTGTTTCAGACGAATGACGAGGTGGTAATGTATATAAAAATTTAATTTTCACCTACTTTGATCATATTTAATTATTCATAAATATTGGACACTACCTAATCCTAATGTTGGGTACAGTATCATTCAACAATTAAAAAACCTAAATTACACACACAATTTCCTATAAATCAGAATCCAACAAGTCACGTTGTACGATACATAATGTTTTATTTTCTCGTAAGACAAGTTATATATCAGAGTGAATACATTGCTTTCGACAGGTGTAACAATAAGCAGCTGAACAGTTACCCTCGCGCTATAAATATCCTTCTGCATGAATCCTTTCGGTTTAAACGACGAGTAAAGTGTTACGAAGTTTTCGAGATCGTTTAAATGGAGGCACAAAACTAATCTACACGACTAACTGAAGTCATCAGGTTATTTACGCGCAATCCATGTTCGGAAACGTTGCAACTAGTTACTGATTTCAAGTGCCGATCGGAATACAGAAATGCGATACATTATTTATTCTTACAAATAATAAATATATATGATATATAACAATAATAATATATAGCCTGTCTTTCAGCAACGCTAATAATTCTTGCTAATAATTCATTCATAGAATATATAGCCCACTCAATATATAAGTAAGAGTAATTCGTAAGAGATAAGGGATCAATTTATTACTTAAATATCACGGACGAAGCACAGGGAGTGTTAATTCTAAAATCAGTAATCTGGTCAAGTTCAAACTGAGAAACAACAGAGGAAACACGGCACTGCGCAATAATGGATGCCGTGCAACAATAAGTAAACCAAATAACAATGCTTTTTAAGCTGAAGATTGAATAGTCCTGGTGATGATGCAGAATGACATACTGTTCTCAGTTTATTTCACGGTGATATGTTAACAGGAAAGGTCATATAAGTAAAACGTCCAATAAACAACTGAAAACATTACAGTATTCTGGGGAGCTGCGGCGTGCAGTCACGCAGAAAATTCATCGACGTTTCAGATATGTTTACTGCCTTTAACGTAAGGGCTCTGATGATAGAGGCGGTGGCCAAACTGAAACGTCGATACACTTCTATGAAACGACATGGAGCAATATCACAGAAGGCTGTAATACTTACACCTATTTTCAAATACGGATTACGTTCTGGGTAATTTAAGATCACACAAACTATCCAGAATAATAATTTTTCAAGATAATCCTATGATCATCCTGTTAACTCATACAACACAAATTATAGGGCTAATTCCTTGTTAACTGACATAATTATTATAACCAAATTTGCAACTCATACAACATAAATTATAGGGCTAATTCCTTGTTCACTGACATAATTATTATAACCAAATTTGAAAGCAGTTATAAAACTTTGACAGACAACCCACATAAAGTGTTAAAGTCATTAAAAGCATTAAATTCGAATGATATAATGACTTTAGCAACGTGAGATTTTCATGAAGTAACTTAAGAGAATTGAAATAATTCAAGAGGGGAAAAGCATTGAAAAATTATATCACATCAATATTTACTTATGAAAAATTTGATGTACGAGTAGACCTATATTTACTAGAGTTTTCAAAGTACATCAAATAGACAGTTCTGAAGCGACCTCCCTTATCCACAGGAAGCCTACGAAGCAGACGAAGGCAGGACACGAACAAAAACCGCGGCAACACCCACTCTTAAGTACCAGGGACTACAGACACTGTCATTACAAGCCGAATAAAAAGAAAGGCAAAACTATAAAATGTGGCCCAACGGGGCCATACACCAATAATTAAATCAGGCACAAATGCTTGAACAGAACGAGGAAAGTGAGACTTCAGATTTTTTACGTCGGTGTGTATAAAGATGGCTGTCTTTGGGATGTTGCGCAGTGTAGTCTGGCAGCAGTTTACCGACGTTTCAGAGCTACTTGATTTTTCATCATCAGAGTAATGGGTACTCATCACAACAACCCAGAAGACAGTCTTCTTCAGAACAAGGAACGTAAAAAAATAAAGAAAACTTCAGCAGCAGTTTTTACTGATAAACATATTATAAAACACATATTGCACGAGTACGTCAAGAACACGACAGTTGCCGAATGTCCTGGTGTAGTGGCTAAAACTACTGCTGCGTATTCGGCATGTCTAATATCTAAATCTCGGTCCAGAAGGTAATAGAAATCACCCAAAAGTCCTTCAAGACAAGTAACGAGACGCCCGACACTGCCTTCTACGTAATGTCCTGTTGATGAAATGGCGCACAGTGGGATAGCTTTCGCTGTGTTCTTTTCGATATGAATTAAACTGGTAAAGGCCTTGTGACGTGTCGACCCCCATCTAAGGACTCCTACTCCTTACCTCTTACCTACAATATTAATTCCTTGATGAAATGCTTTGCTTCTAAATAACGATTTCTTATCTCATCTTGCATGCTCTCAGCAAACCTCAAGACCGATTTCCCAAAACTAGCATTAACGCCAACCGATGACATTAACATTCTGAAAATAAGTGATCCAGTTCAACTTCTGATAAATTTCGACGCACAATGTAACCGCTACCTGCCTTATCCATCACTCGGCCACGGCCCTGCTCTACAGCAATGTTCTCGAATTAAGATCCTTTTAACACGGTAAGGGAGACACGATTTTGAGCCGTTTAACCTCCTACCTTATATTTCCTCTAGGCTCGACAGATAAATTCCAGACGTCGTTAAACAGCTAACTCATGGTAAAAAGAGCGTATCACGCCAAGTTCACTACGATACAGAAAGACGTGGTGCAAGACATAAAAAATTGTTTGGTCATAAAAGTTGCAGACCCAATTTCAAAATTGTTTCTGGTCGTTGTAAGGCGATCGCCCTTCTCGTCACAACCTCAGAATCCCTTAAGGACTGGTGGCCCCACACTCCTCGCTCAATCTCCCCCATCTTATAAAGATCGTTTTTTTCGATTGGACCGACGTGTAGTTATTCCAAAACTTAACGCTGGGACTCGGAAACGACCTGACCGAATAAGTAAAACTTTGCTTTTCCTGTGAACGTCGCGGCCGAGTAATCAACTCTCGTATTCTGTATTCGGAAGGTACCGAGTTTGAATATCGGCCCGGAGACCGGATATCCTGACTGACTTGTTCGTGTTTTTTATCAGTTTCTCCATTCAAATGCCAGAAGACTACTTTAGTTAGAACATGACTGCTTCCTTCCATATCATCTGCAATTCATTATTCAATAATCATCCTCTAATTCGATGCTATACAGTCTGAGCTACTGAGAGCGATGATAAATAAACAACAAAAACATTTTTAAAAACAATATTTTTTTATTTTCACGTAACTTTTCCATATTTCTTCAGTTACACATAAATGAAGCTGTAAACTGGAATTATGGAATACTAATAACACACTTATTGGTATTATGTAAGTTAATAAAAGTAACCAAGTGGTATCTAGGTCCCCGAACTGAGAGTTCAACCCGAGACCTCTAAATTACGAAGCAGAATTGGTAACTACTCTGCTAAAATTTTCCGCGCAAGTTAAAAGGAAATCACATTAAAAACTCAGCCACAATATATCAGATCCACTGCGTTAAAATGACAACTAACAATGCTTTTCGCAGTAAAACATTTTAATATAAGATTATAACTTTGCGTGAAGATAAGAATGGCGTTTAAAATTAAATTTTAAAACAAGAATAAACGGCAAAGATTTACATGTGCAAATTTCGCTGCACCCTCTATCACAGTCGGTGAAGAGAGACCGCGTTTGTGACCACTTTGGACAAACCAGCTACACCTGATAGCTAGTGGTGAATAACAACAACCATTATACATACGAGTCACAGGCATAAATACATGCACCACATGTACCGCTCATTAATTAATTTGGTTTTGCTTAATGATGTATTATAATTCATCCTGACTAGTGCATTAGTGGCGAATGATTATGGCTGCTGCAAATTAGGAATTTGAAACGACTACAGAAGCGGTGATTAAAATGTCTCCAAACTCTTAAAATCATTGATATATCGTACATTTCTGTTTCATGTCACCTCTTACAAGTACTCACCTTTTCGTCGAAATTTATTCGAATAAAAACTTATTTCTGACATCTTGACTTCCTCACGATTCGTAGTACTAACCTCTTGTTATGTCATATATGCCATTTATTTAACATAACTGATACATGATAATACTTCTCAGTGGTTTGGCGGGAGGATCAGTAGAAAATTTAGGATAAATTACTTCAGAAATTTAGTTTGAATTATTTGATGCGTTGACAGCACATTATAACATATAACCATTGCAGACAAAACCCTCAAATTAGTCGATCTTGGGTCAGCAGAAATGTCCACCAATGAGCTTAGCCGTGTGAGAGCGCCTTCAGTAAAATTCGTTCTGAAAAAGCCTCCGATAAACAGGATCATGCTCTCCAGTATGCCTGTCTTGAATCTCATTCTCCAGAAACTGTGATCCGAACTGCGGTGTCACGACCGGTCGCCACGACACTCCGTCACACGGACGAAATTTGATTATGCCTCAATTTGTGTCGGCGTCGACCCCGAACCGTGGGGAGCAAGATCTGCGCTGGGATTTGACAAGGCATGTTGCATTGTCTGAAAGACTAGTTTGACAAAACAGCAGGGAGAAAGCCTTCGCCGGGATGTAGTTTGAAAAGTAAAGCAGTTTCCCTAGAGCCTTGAATGTGATTGGTCTTGTGTCTTATCTAATACATTATCCGTTCCCGCAAAGAAAACGAAGATAATACATTTTTAAGTTGTAGATTCATGACCGTTTACACAAACACATCTCATTCACTTGGCCACACTGTATAAGATGCAGGGCGTAGACTGCAGAGTACTCCCAAATACGAATCCCAGTCGAGGCTTAAAGACTACCCAAGTTATTCTACTTCGCCAGGGTGAAAGCCTTATGACAGCATTACGCGTAAAGAACGCCTACAAGACTATTAGTCAAAGAGTACTGTTGTTGCTAAACGTTTCTTGATACCACGCTGGAATATAAATGGCACTGTTGCAGCACAGTACAATTAATCTACTCATTTACATGCCACGTTATGTAGAATGCGACACCCTGAGTCCCCTAGAGACATTCTATCAGCATATCAAATCGTTTAGCCTTTGTCATTTGTCACAAAGGAGTAACGACAGATCACTTAAACGCAAGGCATGGGAGTTGTTTTAAAGTGGTACAGGGGAGGAAACAACGCTTTTAGAAAGGATGAGGGTGGTATGTTAGCTTTTTTAAGTTGTAGTAAAGAGAATAATTGAGACGTGAACACTCTTGGGAAAGGGGAAGGAGAGAAATAAATGAGGGGTTGAAAATGTAACCTCCAGGCCAAACTGTGTAATTGTTATACTGGTGTCATTTGTTACTGAAAAGAGGGAAGCTATACAGCATACGTCAAGAACACTACCAAAGGCAACTTAGAATAAGAAGGAAGACACAAGAGAGAATTAAACAAGCAAGAAAGTGGTCACAGAAAACATTACGTACGCAGAAAGAAACTCGCGAGGCTTCTTATTAAATGGGATAACGTTCATTAAACGTTTACCAGACTACAACATTCCAGAAGACATCCACGTTCTTGCGTAGACAATATTCCTGCAGTAACATTCAAAACTAATTACCTTCTATTGTTAGCTGGATATGTATCGATAGACAATCTATAGTTTTACTAGTTAATGGTCGCACGATATTGATATATTCATGGTTTATTTAAGGACGCTTCTTCAGTACCTCAGACTATATGGCGTCGAATAAGAGGTGACAGTGAATAATGAATTGGAAAGGATGTGGAAGGAACCGCTCGTGGCCTGATTTAAGGTATATCCCGGAGTTTCCTCGAGAGGCTGAGGAAAACCACGGAAAACCACAGCCAGGATAACCGGTCTCCGGGCCGAGATTTGTCGTGTGATGTAGGGAGTTTTGTGGGAAGTATGAGTAAATTAATGGCACTATGTAGCACGGAACAAAGGTTGTGAACTTCCTGAGTCCCTACCACAAAAGGCAAAAAAGAAAGACTGATATAAAGTCTAAAATAAGTGGGCCGCGAGTGAGACTAAAGTTTATTAATGTCCTCCGAAAAGGAGGTGTAAAAAATTGTGGACTCAGAAACAACACGACAGCACGATCTGTGTTGAGACGAAGAGCAGCGAACGGAAAAGACATGAAAACTGCATCTGACCTGCCTCCAGGAACTTTTCTGCTGGAAATGAAGAAAGCTACGATACATCAATCAAGATTCCATCCCTTTAATTAAACATAGGGAACTTCCGAATAAGATACAGATACGATACACGGAGCAGTTATTTTGTTTTCATAATACACCGCTAATGTACAGATTTCACCAATTAATTCTAGAAGGCCCAGTTGTAATTATATGTAGGATACCACTTGCTTTATTTAGTATTTATATTTCATACAGTTCTCGCGTTAAACAGTATTATTTGCTTAAACAGCGTCAATCACTGATCTCTGTAATGACGAAGAGTTGAGTTTTCTTTGAGGTAATGACCGAATCCTTAAATAGCATTTATACGAGCTTATTCTATCCTTATCAGAAAGACGAGCGAGCATTCCCTGGAAACCTTCGAACTCTAAGAAACTTCTTCTCCCCTCGCCCCTAGAAATAAAATCTCTCTCACTTCTCCCCCACAATTTTCTCCTTGGTTGCTTCTCTTTTTCGACAGAAAAGGGTAAATAATAGATATAATAGGTGACGACTAATTTCTTTGTTTAACCCTTTAAATCACAGCGGTGACTATATTCACCACGTGCTTTAACATCTAAGTACTCGAAATTCTGCCAGCAGAAAATATTTATGGTTTTCATATGATTAAGAGGATAAACAGTTGTATTATTTTTATGGTAAGAGAAGAATTTTATATATCTTACATTAACTTCGTGCTTAAAAGATTTGAAATAGAATATCTTATCAAATGGTTTCTATATTTCAGAACATAAACTTCTGCGCATCATGCGTGGTTAGGAGGTCTTCATCGAAATTAATGTAACCAGAATTATAGCAGCTACTGTCTCTTAAATTTTCCTCTTTAAGCAAACCCTCATAAAGACACCTACAACATGTCTGTAACTTAAATTGCGTCTTCTCTACATGAAAACATAAGGTCATTTGTATTCACAACACTTTCTTTAGGATTTTATCACAACTTGATTCTATTCCTCACCCTTGCTTTTCAACCCTTTTAACCATCTAGAAATGTTAGCCAACTTTTACGCTTCTCTTTTACAGCCCCCAACAGTCAAAAGTTAACTTCGCTCAATTTAATCCAAAGTTTCTTCACTCTAAAAGTTTAAGAGGCTACAAAGCAAAGAATGTTTTCGTATTTCAGTCATCTGAATAAGTGTCAGTATGCATGAGTGGATGAGGATCAGCTCTTAAGTCTTTTCTACTCGTGCCTACTCCTTTTCGTGTCACGTGCCCCGTTTCATAAACATGATTCCGATGCTCTACGGGGCGTTTGCAGTTACCAAAATATACGCCAGATTACCTTAAACGTTAAATTTTGATTTGGTACTTTATTCGTATGCAGAGAATAAAAATTACAGTTGAGGGCATTTTAAAACCATAAATCAATTAACTTATTTATTTAGTTATAGTTTATTTAACAACGTTTTTATCAGCTCACACTATACAACGTGGAAAGAGAGGATGACAGTAAATAACACATTTGAAATGATGTGGAAGGAAGTAGTCGATGGATCGCCCTGATGACGGAAGCAGTATGACCTCCGAAACGTTGGTAAACATCTGCCATACTACACGGCGCAACAATCCAGAAGAAGGAAATCTTCATACCTTAAATCATACTTAGAAACTGCCTGTTTAACGTATTTTGGGAGATCGTTTCAACCGCGTTTTCAGTTCAGATTATATCATTACACTGACTATTGACTAGTACTTAGCGTACTACTGTAGCACTGAAGGGGTCCCAGGATTCAGCCCAACAGTCTCCATTATATGTAAAATTAAAAAGCTGTCAAAATGATGCTAACCAATCACCTGAATTTGGGCGTGGAGCCAAATCCCGAAATGTTGTTCACATCAAATATACGTCAGATAATGAATCAACCAGTCGAGCACCTATGGGACTTAGATAATCATTATATAGATAAGTGTGTGTGATATGGTTCCTTTCCGATTTCAAGAATAATGCTACCCATATTAATTAAAGAGTTATAACTTCTGCAAGTAAAAATATATTCTTCAGAGCTTAAACAAAGAGTATAACAAAATGACGTCATCGTAGTAGTCAATCAATCAAATACAAACTCGGCCACAGAATCGATCAATCTTTCTTCTGTCATCTGCAAAAATAATTCTCGCCGAAAGCTTGTTGTTTTAAGAACTTCTTTTCTGATGACATAAACATCATTAATTATTTTAGCGAATTCCCGTCCGGTAGAGATTGAGTGAGTGAAATAAAAAAACAGTAATTGCTTAACCCACATCTCTCGTTTCCCTGAAGCACTTCCCATGTCATATATTTAATAAGAAAAATAACCCTAAGGCGAGGTCCAATTATCGTCATTTTGTGGGTTTTGGTGCAGAAAACAGCTTCTGCCAGTTGCTAAAGATGACAGCAGTTGCGTCCAGAGTTTCTCGATGGCGGTTAACACAAACTGCCCTGAAACCTTGGGGAGTTGGATTTTATTGTTAGGAAAAACTTCTGTACTACCAATGTTACTTCGAATTCGATTCTAACTCCTAAAGATTATCTTGAATTTTTTCCTCAGTTGCTCCAGGCAAATGCTAGAATGCACATCTCAGGACTACTTCCTCTCTTTGCCTAACAGATTAACTGCAGTAACGTACTGCGCTTCCGGTAAAATTTCATAAAATAATTAAATTAAGTCATAAGAAGGTATTATTCAATATTTTATTGACCACAGATAAGGCACTGCGATTATTAACCAAGCTAATAGTGGCTCAGCTGGTCAAGAAATTTCTCGCCTTTCATGGAATCCGAAGGTTCATTGACGTATTCACTAGAATCCGCCACTGGACCCTGTCCTGAATCAGATGAGACCATTTCACAGTATACCCTATATAAGTTTTCTCAAATCAGGCTTAATATTACTTTCATATCTATGCTTAGGTCTCCGAATTACTTTCCTCCCCCCTCTATTTTCTTTCAAAAAGCTGTATTTTGTTATTGGTATTAATACAATTGTTATTTAAATTTATTTGAATAACTGTAAAAACACATTAAATAAACAAGTTCAAGATACAGTAAAAGTTAATGTCTTTATAAGAAAGTTTGAAAGAGCTAAACCGAACATTAGCAAGTAAACATATCGACGGACAAAGTATAATATATTTGTGCTATTAGTTCTGTGTACAGAGATCATATAATTTAAACCAAGTTGTATTTCAAACTACAATCTGAAAGCAGAATGAACACTGATCAAAACAATTATTATTAATTACGACATACGTTCACTGGATATCTACTTCCACAGACTGATCACAAATCTTGGGCTGCCAATGTTGATAAAAGGTGACTGTAAAACCGTAAGAGAAACACCAAAAACCAAACTCTTGTCCACAAACCTTGAAAACCGTTCTTTCACTCACTCTCTCTCTCTCTCTCTCTCCCTCTCTCAACACACCATCTTTCACTGAATTTGAGTATCAACATGACGAACCTAACGGCGCGAAATGTAACATCATTTGAGCAACACAATTGCCATTAACACAGGAGAGTCATTTTAGGCTAGGATCCCCCAATATTGTTCTTAAAATTATACATTATAATTATAAATTAACATGTGTTATACTTTGTTTTCATACATCTACATTTTTATGGATTACACTAAATTTTGCGGTGTGCAGTTATGTGTCTTTGACAAATTAGGGTGTGCCTCGGCTGAGAAAAGATTGTGGAAAACTGGTCTAATCGATTAATCATATTAAAGCATTTTAACCCTGCACCCTTTGATGCCACAAGCTACCAGCAAGCGATATCATGTTAGGTTACTACTGGCCTAGAACTTTATAAGTGCCTTTAAGCACGGTTCACGTCATGTATTTGCCTCATTGACAATGTGCTTCTTACAGTCAGTCGAATATCTCCTACTGGACTTATCACAAAACTTAAGCTTCAAAAAACCTACGAATCGACTTTAAAATCTCACTTTGGTATGCTTCTCATCCTAAAAATAATCTCATTAAATAGACTAAGAATCAATATAATTCTCATTTTAAAAGTTTTTGTATCCGCCTTTGTTTATTGTTATTCAGACTGGAGAATTTTTAAGGGCCGCATACAGCCCGCGGCGCACGTGGTGAGAACAACTAACTAAAGTTACATTACTAAGCCCCTATGTGGTCATCCTGCTGTTACAGTGTAGCTTACACAACATCATGTCTTTCCGTGGCAGGGGAAATTGTGGTGATGTGTGAACGAACATCAATAAATCATAATCGGATACAGTTGTGGAGAACTCGCAAAGGTGCATCATAGCGTGAAAGATGTTGAAAGAACTGGGATGGATCTGTGATCGTGTTCACTTTGATGCCTACACGAACGCCTGTGTCATTAATCTTCTCTCCGATGACATAACAATCATTATTTAATTTTTCTCCCCAATTTTTTTAACTCGACAAAAGAATGGTTCGTAGCGACAGTAACAGTTTGCATTGACACAACAATTTGTGGTAAAATCATTCGACCTATTATAATAGGACGTGTATAAGAAATGTGTTATAGGATACTATAATGCCATATTAGAATTACATCAATACTAAAAAGTATTATAAACATTGATAAAGAGCTGTCAAAATTAATATTATAACGAAGCATTTCAGTTGTGTTTTCAATAACGTATTCTGTATAATTGAAAATCAGCACAACTGCTGAAACCACAAAACATTAAATCATTGACGTCGTGATTGATACAAACTTTAATCAGACCAAACTTAACTATTACAATGCGCCAAACTGTTCATCTTAAAAACTTGGGTGGAATGGATCTATTTATAGACAGATATAATCTCAGTTTTAGTAAACCTAAGGAATTTAGTTGTATAAATTCGTAACACAACACTATGGAATATGTGAATAAGGTTCACAGTACCAGTATTTTAAAATCTTTTATGCAAAATATAATTTTGTTAAAAATATATTTCTGACAAAAATTTTGTCGGTCTGCAGGATGGAGCCACTCTCAGTACGAATTATATGAAGGGACTGTTGTTGTTGTTATTGTTGTTGTTGTTGTTGTTATTGTGGCTGTTTAATGCGTCCTTTCTGGGTGCGCGTCTATGCTTAGATTGTTTTGACCGGTGGAATTAAATTGTCATGTATGTGAGATATATGACCACGATGTTACGACTTCCAGACAGCAATCAATAATTGTTTTATTACTTGTTTTATGAATACAGTACCTTATGATTTATGTTGATTTGCGAGTTATATCTTATGTAAAGAAACCTTCCAGAAGCCCATAACACACAGCTGAGTTTGTCCCTGTAAGCGACATGGACACGTCCGTACTATCTCACTTACTAAAAGTCACTGCTCATCCTAAATTACTCCTTGTTCTATAATGAACATATTTCACTGAAGTCACTTACTGATGACACTGCACAGTGAGTGTCATTTGTCGTGAGTTGAGTGCACAGGTGCATTTGTTTGCAAACTGGAGGAGGTACACACCGATCTCAGAAAAAATTGAAACTTCTAATGACTGATTTTCATTTATTTTAAACCATATGGCAGAACGCACATATGATATGCCACGGAAGATAAAAACGTATTTGACATAAACTTAATCAGAATAACGGAACCGAAAATACCAATTAGGTATTTACCAACAATTTAAATTCGTGTAAGATTTGAGGTTTTCAAAGCGATGAGTATGAAGATTTCTGTCTTCTGGGTTGTTGCGCTGTGTAATCTGGTACATGTTTACCAACGTTTCAGAGGTCATACTGCCTCCGTCATCAGGGCGATGATCATCGTTGGTTAACATCGACCAGACTACACTGCGCAACAACCCAGAAGACAGAAATCTTCAATTTAGATTCGTTACGAAACCTTCTGATGTCGTTCTCCAGCTGTCAACTTCTGACGAAGAACTCAGGCAGATACATATTGGAAAGGAACAGGATTTCTTTAGTCGTAGTCTTATGGCTTGCTCAGCTGTAAACTGAAAGTACGAGTCGTCATTTTAACAAGATCCGTGACGTCCAGAGCAATCAAAAGTTTTGTAAAAATGGTGCAATACAACATCGATAATTAGACTGATTAAAATTTAAGAACGATTCTGTAATTAATTTCAATAGCACTTAGCAATGCAGTTCTCTTCATGCTGGTGTCAGGATCCGTTTGATTTCTTATACCCGAGTTGCATTAGACGAAATTATGTGCCCCAGGTAAGAATATATCCATTCCTAATCTGGATTCGAACTAGAGGTCCCAGACTTTGAGTGATCCAAGGCGGTGCACGTGTTAGTCCGCAACCATTGCTAGTGAAATGGAGATGACAATATTTTACGGGAGCCGGTCATTAACCCTGCTCCTGAAAAAGCAAACAAATGCCGCGTATAAGCAGCGACGTGAGACAATCGCTTCTGCGTATGCTTCTTTATTTTATACGACGTTCCAAGATGAAATTATAGGTTACTAATCAAAACCATCTAATTACAATTTCAGAATACGTTCATTCCCAAAAAAAGATTAAATCTTTTACCTATCTGAATTTGTAATGAAACGTGTACAAATGCCAGCAAAAAATCTGGTATTGTTCCTTAACAGGTATCACACAGACCATCAACAGGCAATTTTGGTACATATAATTGTATAAGTATTTCAAACGGTCCTGAATATAATAGTTTCGTAAAAAATCTGCCGGAAAAAAGTAACCAAAAAGTCGTGGAGCGTAATGAATATTCTATTCCTTCTGCCCCTCCATTAGCACGCAAGCAAAAGTAAGGCCAGTTCACATCTTATGCAACGTAAGATAAATAACGTAAGAGCATTAGTCACTAATCTAGTCTGACTGAAAGACTAAACAGATTTTCACTTGGAGAATAATATTAAAATGTATCTTAAGTAAACAGAGGGGAAGGGTGTGGGCATGATTCATCTGGACACGGACCGGTGGCGAACTCTTGTGTACACTGTAATGAACCTGAGAGTTCAAGGGTTCCATAAAAAACTGGAAATGCGTTAAGTAACTGAGCGACCATTAGCTTCTGAAGAAGTTTGTCGGTATGGAAGCCAATGGTACATCACAGCCGTCCTTGATTACAGCATTTAACCAGCGGTCCTTTCCATTTAAAATGTTTTGTGCCCTATTTTCAAGTACCATACAGTTTTGCAATTAATGCAAAACATTATAGTCACCTGTCGGTTCCTTTGTTATATAACGAAAATAGTATTGTAGGACCTGAGGATTTCACAGTGATAATTCTGAAGATGGCTATATTCTGGGCTGTTGCGCCGTGTAGTCTGGTAGAAGTTTACCGACGTTTCAGAAATGCTGACGGCCTCCACCATCAGGACGATGATGGAGGCAGCAAGGCCCAGAAGACAGCCATCTTCGAATTCCAATAGGGTACAGCCAAGATCTGTCATTTTTACACCTACCTGCTCAGTAAAATAAATTATTAATTAGTCTACTTTCTGTTAAAGGTACGTACATTAAATTGTATAAATATTATCCTATTTGCATATTACTTCCGTGTAAGTTGTATTCTACGAGAGCCTTTTCTGAAAATACACATGTAATACATTTCTTACGTTAAGTGTGTTACGTTACGCGTTGCAAATAAACCCGAACACACCTGATGCGCTATTACACAAGGAACATCAGTTTTAACTTAAAAAATAGTGTATTATATACTAGGGTTCATAATGCATTAGTAATAATACTTTTTATCATAATACGATATTCAGATTTTGGGATAAGTTTTAGAACAAAAGAACAAGATGAAGAAAAAGAGAGCCCTTATAATGACGTCGGAAACGGATGCAGTATTGGTAGGCACACGAAGCCCACAACAGCCTGAGTACGAGACTTGTTAGTTCTCCATACGAAGACAGGATGAGAAGAGGGTTGCTGCTATACAGCCAAGCATGAGGGAATAAAGAACGGAAAAGCTTTTGCATCTCTCGTGAAACGTAAACGAGACAATCCATAATTCACAAACTTCCCTCTCTACAGCACAGAGAAAGCTTCCTCACTCGTAACTCCTACAGTATTAAACTCGCCCGCTCTCTTTCACTCTTGAGATCCGGTTGTTTTAATTATATAAAACTCGCAGAGCTGTTAGTTACTCGAGACCCAACTTTTATATTATTATTATCATTATAGGCTACCTACTACAGGCAAGAAGACAACTAGCTGCTATATAAGCGGAGGGATATCGCATCTCAAGCCAAGTTCCTGACCACAGAACCCACCAAGCCCCCTTCCCATCCTTCTCATCAGTAGGAACGCATCAGAGCTGCTGCCAGCCAGAGATCTGCAGCGCCGTGTTTCGAGATTCCACATCCAGCGTTTGTCTGATCGGATGTAAGGGAACAGACTTTGTTCATCGACTTTTAAAAACAAATTATCATGTTTTAAATTAAAAATATTTATTACACATAACACTTTGTAAAATTTAGGGTTTATAAACCAGTATAAAGATGACTGTCCTCTGGGTTATTGCACAGTGCAGTCTGTTAAAAGTTTACTGACGTTTTAGATGTGCTTTCTGACTCCACTATCATCACGTGATGAAGTCGTTAAACATCTCTGAAACGTCGGTAAACTTTTGCCAGATTACACTTTGCAACAACCCACTAGACAGTTATTTTCACAAAATAATTGTAAAAGACGAGAATTCCATGGTCTGCGCTCTTCTTGAGAAACTAGTAGTGATTCAGCTACGACTCCCAAGTAATACTTTCTTCCCTTCAGGTAGAATCTACGAGTTTTTGTAATCTTCCGCGCTTGTGACATATCCGCACATCTCGCCCTGCTTAGTTTAATCACCCTATTTACATCTATGCAAATCTGGCGAGGAATATAAAAGCAAGAGCTCTTGTTACGTAAATTTGCGCACTCTCCTGTTACTTTCTCTTAGGTTGAAATATTCTCCTCGTGTTCTCAAATATCCACAATCCATGATTTTCTCTTCCCGTGGGAAATAACATTCTGCACTTCACTCAATCTATAATCACTTCACTGGCGCTCGGTGACACTCTATTCTTTCTGTAGGCTTCTAATGATGTTTAATCCATGGAACACGTTTACAGATTAGACGTACATCGTTAATGCAATTAAATTTCAACAACCAGTAAACATTTACTCGAATTATTGAAGTCTGAAGCTCCTAGTTCATGATTTTGAGAACAACGTGTATATTTTACATTCTAATTTTATTAGATCTGCTACTTTCCGCTTCATATTGCTTCACGTAACTCCACAAGCTAACCATCAGATAGGAACATAATTAACTACCTTCGTTGTCATGGTTTCTGAAGCAATGAATTTCGCAAGAATAATGTCTCGAAGTGTGACGAGAAAATTGCGAAGTAGAGGAGGTGGTACTCTTTTGTTTAAACTTTGTTTTGGACTCATCATTGTTTAATTTGATATCCCCGGAATTAAAGGGGGTGATGGAGTTTCTTACAGTAACAGGGGGACAGTTGTTGTAAAGTTTCGTGCAACCTTGAGTAATAATAGCATATACTTCCTTAAATCTCAAAACCATCAGCAGGCTAACAGCTTCAGTTTGTACGAACACGTCGGTTCCCAACTGCTCACCGCAACAGGCAATATGTATTGCCTGAAGGTTTATAATTATTATGCCTATTTCATACCTACTTAACGGATAACAAGGAGATAGGCGATGTGATAAATAAGAGGAGGGGTGACAGACCGGTCACGGTGATACCGAAAAAACACACAAACATGTTGTCGAACTGAACGTTCGCTTCCGCCGGAAACTTGGGACAATAATAATTACTAAATGAGTATCGGAGCTGAAGGCAGGCCGTCTGGCCGTTGGCCGTATTCCTGATAGGAAGGTTGCGTTTCGTACTGAAGTGAGAGCAGAGTGGCGGTTTATACAACGAAAACTCACGTCTGAGCAAATAAAAACACGCGTAGTGCAGTTTTGGCTGACCCACACAGTTCGCAATTTTCGCAGTTTAGTGTTTACTGCATACTTGCATAACTACACATTTTCATCGGCGTTTCTTGAAATAAACTAAATTAAATTACTAAAATTGCTTATTTATTCCATTCATTTGTAATTCCTATAACTGTGAGTATCTTCTACTTGCATGTGTTCTTTCAAAATAGGTTCCCAAAATCTCTATCCTGAGCCAGATAAATCCATAATATAAACTGTAATACCATCAAATCTGTGAATAAACCTAAGTCATCCACAAGGAAGTTTTTTTAAAAAATAAAGCTGACTGAGACTGTTGCTTCGTTCTCTTCCAAGGCTACTACTACCCAAAATTTATATTAATTAATGCCACTTTCAAAATATCATTATATGTACACCTTTCTATTGAATTTTCAACAGACACTGTTCTTGAAATATAATGTGAAATTTGAGATTATCACGAAGGTGAAGATATTGATTTTGGGCTTGCGGATTATGACGCCGTGTGGACTTGTACGCACATGCCAACGTTTCGGAAAAACATAACAGTTTATGATGTACACCCTAACGTCAAATAAATTAGTTGTATATGTTTTGTCATATTTTCTTACGAATAGCGTAATTTTTTAAGCCCAAAACACACGCAGACTCACGATGTGATGTTTAATTCATACAGACGAAGGAACGTAATTGAGGAAAGAAAATTATAAACAACAGATCAGTTCTGCTTGGACTCTGTTCTGTTACTCCTGTAACTGTAACCAGGCAGAAGGACCATGCAAAGTCGGAACACTAATATTTGTTGTTTAACTTGACGGATATATGATCTCACTTGATTTATTACTTCCCATGATTATGCAGAAAATGTTTACCCTCAAGAATTAAGACCTATAACTTAAAACCCCTTCTTATTGTAACGTTTATATTCTCTGCCCAATCCTATCTGCCATTCACACTTACATAACAGAACAA
The DNA here is from genome assembly GCF_000696155.1 of Zootermopsis nevadensis. Next base: position 572,267 of record NW_019059805.1, read on the forward strand.
AAGGTAGGCTTCAGAAATATGTGCTTGACCGCTAGCTGTCACAATTCAAAAAATACAAATTTTCGGGAGAGAGTAAAAAACCAATTTTAATTCAATTTCTTGAATTGTGAGGAAGCTATTGCAAAATGAACATCTTTTGAGTTGTGACAATATTCTTCTAGGGGTGCGACATGTTGCATAAAAAAATTCAGATTTTATTGTTTCAATTGCAGACCAACTATAATATTTAGTTTCAAAGCGCTGTTTATTAATAATTTTGTATTCTCTTAACAAACTTAAGGTTGGCACTTGTTTGAATGTAATTTCTCTGTGTACACTGTCCACTAAAAAGTACTTTATCTAAGATTTGTAGTGTAACTTCAGCATATATCATAACAGATATGAAACTTCTGCTTCTGTACATATTTAACAATTCTTAGTAAATTCTCGCAGTCATTCCTTTCGGTTTCCAAATCGCCATTCGTCAACAAGACACGACCTTTATTTCTCTTAAGACAAGAATACTATGTAGACAACTTTCCTCACAAATCTGAACAAGTAAGACGGTCTAACGAGAACCTCCTTACATAAGACAACAAACGTTATAAAACATGAAGGGGGTAATTTTCTATTGAACCCGGGACATTTGCAAAGCAGAAGAGCGGAACAACACTTTTCGTGAGCAGATGATTGACTCTCGTCAGCCCATCTGGCGAGCCGTCTCGTTTGCTTCCTTCAACGAGGGTAGGGAAAAAGTGGTGTCGCCCCTTAATTTTAAATTATACGGTGTCAAACATCCCAGCTCACCGAACTGGGAACCCTCCATAACGAGAATCAAAATCAAAACCCGCATTTTCAACATGCAGACACAGCTAACATATTACCAAAACTTTGGAATCAAGACATGATCCGTAAAGTACTAGATAATTCTATCGTTTTCAACATGAAGACACAGGTAACATATTACCAAAACTTTGGATCCGTAAAGTACTAGATAATTCTATCTTTACAACAAACGGTACTTCCACACTATAAGTTCGACAGGCCATTTAATTTATGTGCTTGTAAATACATTTAATAGAAACAGAACAATAAACGCATACTTTAAAACTACCGCAACGTAATTTTGTTGTTATATTGTGACTTCCTGAAACAGGTTGTGTCTCATACTCATATAAGCCTACTTACTTACAGTCAATTTTATCTGAATATACTTCTATAACACATTTTCTGCTGGCATGTAGAACTTCTGCGTTCATCTTTATGCTATTGATTATATTCTCTCCTACAAATTTAACGTCATAATAATAAATACGGAGAGTTGAATAATTGCACAAAAATACCTCAAAGTTAACTGAAAATAACAGCCACTGTTACGAATAAATATATTGCATGGTTGAAAATATTGCATTTACAAATTTTATCGCCTTCAAATTCTGTAATTAATTTATATCAAAACCGTCCAAGTGGCCACATGTGGCGAACAGTTATCACTGAAAGCATAAGATTTTCTGCATGCCAATATTTAAGTCACAAACCTTTTGCAATTAGTATATCTTCTTCTTCAGGCCACAAAGTTAGGCCAACAAATGACTCGTTATGGCCTCATATTGTAACCGTCTAATGTTATAAAGGTTGTCCAGGCCTTAGTAATTAGTAGCCCTGCGTAGTTCCTGATTTTGTAGTGTAACTTTATTTGTCTCATTATTCACATCTTCCACTTCATATTCTACTAGGCAAGTCGTTTACTAAAGACCTCGTCGTGAACCCCAGATTGACTGCTCGTAGAACAGACAGTAATCCCTAGGCGGTGTTAGACGGCACAAATGAAAGCGATTCCGCCTTGTAGCAAGTCTGTTCAAAGGCATGCAAATTTTGGCAAGTGGAACGTATAAAGTCTCCTGTATACTGCATAGCATGGCCACATATCCCCGGGAGTCATTTCAAATTCACCACCTTTGTGGTTGATTTTCGTGTCTGACGTTTAACTGAGATAGAAAGAGAATTCTTTGACTCCCTCGCTCGAAGACCGTTATGTGTTTGGTATAAAGAATATATGACATATACGTATAACTAGTTCACAATGCCTACTTCAATTGCAAGATTCCAGCAAGGACTTCATTCCAAGATTCACAGTCATACCAGTTTGTTACATTATGTGTTTGTTTATTGCGGCAGAAACATTTCAATATATTGCAGTTAATATCTACTAACTTCCTCTGAACATGAGATTCTATTCAAGCAACCTTGTTTGCCTCCGTCCAAATATACTAAGCCATAATCTCTTGTCCTTGCGTTTTCGTGGTTGGAAGTTCGGCTTTCTGGAGCGTTGATGGTTAAACAAAGTTTCGGCAAACACTACAGTTACCATCTTCAGGGTAAATGTCTTTGGGCGAGGAAGGGGTTATAAAGCCCTTATATAGATCTGGCAGTGGGTGGGGATGAAGAAACTTGATTGGGTGAACAGAGGAGCAGGTTGTTACACTACCTCGTGTTATCAGTAACAAGCTAACCTTTTTATGGAGGTAATTAGTTATGGTATTTATACTCTTTGGGAAGGAAGCACACTGACTCAGCATGAGACAGTTCCAGACGTTTTAAACAAGAGCTAACCGCTGCTGATTCTTTTGTCTGTGTTTAAAAATTAATTTAGTGTCTACACCGAACAGTTTGATGTACCAGCGCCTAACTCTCCAGACGTACGTTCGAGAATTAGCCGGTTCGAATCTTGGCCTGGTTACCATCGTCTATATTGACCGATAACCTTAGTGGCTTTCCTCGGTCTCGTCAGGCGAAAAGATTTTCAATCTCAGAAGTCACTCTAAGGAGAAATATCATAACGGCCATAATTTTTGTATATTCTTACCCGCCGAACCCCTTACACGTAAATGCTTCAAGAATTGTCTGTCCTACCATAGCGACTTCAGTTTTACGTTTTGCACCCCGCTTTTATAAATAGGTTCTAGTGGTGCTTAGTGAGGATGTGACACTATAAAAATTGTTACGTTTGCTTCGAGGAACAGTTTTTAAGTTCGGATTTTAAATAATGTTTTGTATGTTCAGTCTCGAATACACAGTACAGATGAGTGGATTGAAACGAACCACTCAAATATGATGGAACATAGGAACGAGAAAATGAAACATTATCAATTTCAATGGAATAGAGTGTTCATCTCCGGTCGATACAAACCCATAGAAAGAGTCGCATCATCGGATAAGAGACATCACTGTTATTACTATTAGATTATTTGAAGTGTGACCCCTTTCTTATGCCCAATCCTGCAACCAATCTGGAGCTTCAAATGTCACCTGCGTACTTGGACTAATCCCCCTTTCAGTGTTATAAACTAGCGTCAGTGTTACTATTCTCCAACCAAAGTAAGATTAGGAAATTTGTAATTGTCCAAAAAATGTTGTACATTTTGTTACGCTAGAAGTCTTCGTAATGCAAAAAAGAAGGTGGTGAAAAATAACACAAAATGGATCACCAGAACCTGCAGAGTTAAGAAAAGAGAGGGGCGGAGAAGAGAATGAAATATGAACAGATATTTTCACCGCAGTTTATCATTAGTCACGAAACTGCATTTAAAACTGTGGCCTTCACTTTATAATGGACAGAGGTCAGAAGTCAACAGAACGCATTACCAAAAAAATGCCTTGACGTTAAAAAACGCGGCCGCTTGTAATACTAGGGGAGTGACTTCACGGGTACTAAGAGTGGGAGGACATGTTGGATCGTCATTATCTTGGGTCATTATGGTGCAAGCACAGCTAAAAACAAATGACCGCTAGTGCTTCAAAGCTGTCATTATGCTTCATTTGTTACCACGAAATTAAATGCTGTTCATCCTCCGAGCTGTGGAAATGACGACCTCGTGTTCTGTAGAATAAAATACTCTTCCCGACTCCAAACTTGTGGCATTCTAAATGCTCTACCGTAATTATGGAGAATGTGAAACAAAAGCATAAGAGTTGGAAGATGGGCGAATCTGGATTATTGTTATTTATCTATACAACAACTCACTTCAGTCTTCGGGAACTGTTTTTAGCCAGTAAGCTAATCTTATTTTATAATGAATGAAAACTGCAAGTTGGCCCAACTACGTAGCCTACAAAGTCATGCGATGTCAATATAGCAAAAATGTTCTTTTTAAGTAGGGTTGTACTACCAAGATGCATAATTACTTGAGATTCCAAAACCTTGCCTATTTTTCCCTCCCTAACCCAAAACTGTCCATCCTGATAAACTAGACATGTTATGTGTGTAAAAAATGTTTCTCCACTGGCCCGACACGCGTGCTGCCACCTACCACTACAACGATAACTACATGGTGTGACTAACGGTGCAGAGTGACGTACAGATTCATGTTTCTCATGTCATTGAAGTTTGATATAACTGGGACAACATACATCCCTCAAAGGCAACAATTTGTTGCAGCAAGTTATATTACGCAATCAACGAGCACACAAAGCAAATTCTGGTCAGAAGAGAAGACATTACAGATTATTTATTATTCTTACACTACATAACGCTTTAATCAATGCATTATTGCAGAAACAACTTCCTTTCTTCATGTAACAGAAAAATTATTTGGTACGGTACCCACATTATTTCTAAAAATTCTAGCTTATTTCCAAGTCGGAATGGCTGATTAATAAATAATATTTCATCATACTCTGGCATTCTTCTGTGGCCTAGTCTTCATTTAGCAAAAAGTTAATCTATATTTAGCTTATTTCATTCGCTTCTAATGGGGCAAGACTAAATAATCAGTCCCCACTTCATTCCTTTTGGTAGTTTTAAACCCAATTGATCCAATTTCTTCTCCTAAACTAGTCAATGTCTGATTCTTGATTAAAAGCTGAAATTCAAAGAGAGTAACCTGGAAAATACCTAACTAACTTTGCTTCCAAATTATTATTGTTAGTACTTACACTTATTTGTCGATGCTGCTCAAATCATTTAAAGGTCACTTCACGAAAACAATATGGATCACATTCAAAATCCACACAATTTTTACGATATTACGAACAGTCTACAACACTTGAACATAACCTGCCACTGACTAACATCAGGGATGCTTATACTTGTTCTTGTTTTGAAGGTCACTTCACGAAACAGTAAAAATCGATATAATTTTTAGGACATTACGAATAGTCTACAACACTTGGACATAACCTGCCACTGACTAACAACATCAGGGATATTAATACATTTTCTTGTGGTTCTAGGACCAGCACTCCCTGAGCAAAAACTTTCCTTTTCATTAGTCTGACGGCGTAATCGCCAAACGATTTAGCTGTAGGTCAGTACTTCCACAGCCAGTACCAATATTGTCACAGTGGCCAATATCTTAAGCATGCTGCCAAGCTCTGGATAAAACCCAGGCATTTGTTTTCATTTCTCGAAATGTATTTTCTATGCTCTTATTACTTCGTATAAAGCGCCTAATTGCGCCAGTCCCTGCCATAATCTATGCAAGCGCCACTTTGCAAAAGCAAGACAATTACTAGCAATTCAGCCCTAAACGTCTATTGAGGCACTGCATCACTAAACCTGGCTATGTCTAAGCGCGTTTATCACATCGCCCCATTACGTTGGCCTACCTGTTAATGCACTGTAAAAAATACTGGTAGTGTTTTCGACGAAGATGTATATTTTTAGAACCCATAAAAGGGGAAGTTTTAAGGAGTGCAATCCGTGGCGAATCCTGGCCTAAGAGTAAGGTAGGGTGCAGTAATAGTTAAATTCAGTTCACTTCCTTTATCAGAATTAAAAACGCTAAGGAATTAATGAATTCATTAATACAGGAGGTCGGCAACCTTTTCGTTACGGTTGGCCGCATTGGCAAACTGTGTTTATCTTTGGGGAGGGCCACAGAAATGAGCCGATATGTCCTGGAAAGTAAGTGAAATTGTATTTAACTTGAAAGTATAGATAGTATTCACTTTAAAACATTTAACAACAGAATCTCTCCATACAACTGGGTTTACTGTACTTTGATATTTTTAAGCACTTCTTATTTCATGCCATTGTTAATTTTATCAAATTGAAGTTATTAATATCATAGTAATTTTCGTATTTTGTTAAATTTCATATGGTTTGAACAACGGAAAAATTTTCCTTTGCGCAATATCGCGATTTAAAAGTTACAGTCGTACATCTACATTTTTTTTATTTGCCCTTATGCTTACATAATATATATATATATATATACACATATAACATTATCCTCAACAGAAAATGTTTGCCCTCGCATTGGCTAATTACGAAATCAGTATGAGATAGCAAAGAGTTTGGTGAAGAGGGAATATTACATTTAATGACAACTATCTAGTTTTCGTAATTTTATTTATATATGAAATATTCATCTATTATATAACAAAAATGTTCAGTACTTAATTTTACTAAGGATGCTAGCATATAAGCCACAAATCACAATTCACATCCATTTTCTTTTAAACAAAACAAAGATTACAAGTAACATCAATGAAAGGAATGTGTAAATTTTTATTACTCTAGTATCATATATCAACTTAAGCAGCCTATATTAGATATCTGCATAATTATAAGGAGAACCTCTCTTTCCCCCACACCATGAAAATATCCTAAATCAGAATTAAATTAATATTGGTGCACTCTGGGAAAAATAAAGATATTGGGGATTCCCTCTCATTCTTTTTTTAATAAAATACCTTACAATTTGATATAAATGCAAAACAGAAGCAAAAATGACATGGAAAGATTAAAATGTAAAATAAAAATTATCTTGGTTTAAAATGTGACTTTGCATTCACTATTTTTCCCATTTACCGGTTCTACTCTTAACATCCAAGAGCATCGTGCTGCCATCTGCAGTCATTACATTTGACAAAATTACTGTAAATTTATTACAACCTAAAAGATTCACAAAATATATTCTTGCAATATTTGTAAATATTTGGGAAAGTTTAAAC
>NW_019059805.1:579238-612462 GCF_000696155.1 Zootermopsis nevadensis
GGGAGTCCTGGGCAGCTGCCTGCTTTGCACATTTAATAAAATGGCCTTGGATAAAATAAATAAAATATTATACCCATTGATTTAAATCCACAGTAAATAGCTAATGTAAATGGCCAAGCCAACAATCACTCGAAATTTAAACTTGTAGAGAAATGCACTCATTTTCTAAATAATAAATGTATTTCATTCATAATTTCTGCCAAGCGCAAGTAGACTTGGTGGATTAAATATTGCACTAAGTACCATGACATAAAATTGTTTTAATTCTACCAGTGAGAGCGTTCTCTATACACTAGTTCCAAGAAATTAATCTTTTAAGTTGCCAAAACTGTCACATACTTTACTTTTTAACACGTATACGACCACGATGATGTTCTTCTGCGTTGTGACACCGTAGATTCATATGTAAATACAGAAGAAGCGTGATTATTCATCCTAAACAGGATCAAAGTACGGTCAGATAGCGTAGAAGAAAACTCAATTTACAATATTACTAAATTACAAAGAAAATAGAATAAGGCATCAAATCAAAAAATCTCACTAACAAAAATAGTATTTAACATTGCATAAATTTGCAAATAAAAGAGTTAATTTTTTTAAGAAGTTAGTTTTGGGTGTATGGTTCTGATCCTCCAACCATTTCTTTGTAGCAGCGTCAAGCCAGTGCCTGAACAGTAAAGACGTCAACTGTGATCGAGTACATGTATGTGGTACATGGCGGGGAAGCGTAATTCATTGTTACACGCCTCGTTAATGAGTAATAAAATAGAGCATTCTGACACAGTATGTCATGAAACCAAAGGTTAGAAAATTGGGACTCTACTGCGAGGAACTTACGTTGAACAACAAAGGGAGGCGACTGCTGCAGATGAACTACCGTTCAGGTGCTGGCACGACCTCGCCACAAAGAAAAGGGAGGAGGCTCAAAAGCAAATACCCATTGCTAACAACTTCAAAAAATAAACTTTAATTCTCAGATTTACATTACATTAAATACTACTTTTGTCTACGAGATGATTCTGTACTGCATTTTCTTCGCAATTAATATGATCGCTGACCGAGTACATATTTACCCTCATCTTTTTCATTAGTCTTCCACATATGACATTTCTGATTACAAGACCATTCTTCAGTCTTCTTTAGGTCAGATAACTAGGACTCTACATCTATTTTAATTTACTTACACAAGCTTCAAAAGTACGGTGTACATCACATCATCCTCATGTAAGAGAAATACTTTAGGATAATCCTCATTAGACTGCACACCAAATATTTTTATCCTTTTCAACGAAGTACTCTTATATGTATATAACTTACATTTCCAGAGGACAATGGGACCGAATGGAAGAGGAGAATTGAGGAGGCCACGGACCGAATACGGACCAGACAGCCATAGAAGAAGAAGAAGGAGGAGGTTGAAATAAGATTTATGCCTGTTGCTTCATCCATTAAACTTTGATCGACCTAGTGACTTTCATCGTCCCTATTATAAATAATCTTGTAAAGAATTAGTCAATTTAATCAATTCTTTCACATACTCGTGGTGACAACTTCAAAAATTATTGCCATACATAAGACAGAATGAAAATATACTAAAGCGTTCATTATGTTATTCTAATAAAGCAATCAACAAACATTTTAAGAAAACTGGTTTTAATTATAGTTCCTTACAATTTAATCGCTTAAAACAATGCACTCTTCCCCTCCAGTGTTTTCAGTATTCGGAACAGCGTTTAGAAAACTCTGAACAAATTTGTTCCCTTCGATTGGAATATTATTTTGTGGTTTTATTAATGTTGTAAGTGAATTCTCGCGTACTTTGGACAACTCCTGATCCTTTGGGATAGACAACTGAACTGGTACCTTCCTTTTATGCTGCTCATCGCTGTTGAACAATGTGGCTGATTTAGTGGATGACTTAAACTGTAACTTTTTCTGAAACTTGTGACCACGCTGAGAACTACCATCGCCTTGTCTCTTGTCTATCGTGTCCTCTACTGACAGAGCAGTTTTGAACTGCTTTTTACGCTCCACTTCCGACATTTTCTTCGTAAACTTTGTAATTAGGTGTTTCGAGTTTGATTCACTATTAAGTGCTGTAGATGTAGAGGGAATCTGGATATCACTTTCGCGTCTTTTTGGTTTAAAAGTGTAATTCCACGAGTTTGGAAGAATGATATCAGGAAGTCCGTGGGCTAAGCGTGTTTCTGGAAGAACATACCAGCACATACGACCACTCATCGGACCTGTATCAGGACACGCTATCCACGTAGCTAGTTCTTTAATCTTATTTGAGACACTCTTCTTAAAGATATCAAAAGATGACACTGATACAGTCCCTTCCACTGATCCTTCTATTGATCTTTGCTGCTCCCCATTCCAATATGCCAAGAACTCTTTTGCCAAAAACTCACGTTTATTGATATTCCCATGAATAAGTTTGATTAGCGCAGGAATTGCTGAAAAAGAAATAAGAAAGTTGCTAATGAGCATAACAATTTCAGGTCATAAAATATCACTTCATCCCGCATCAGAAAACGCTGCTTTTGCTCTTATACCATTACTACACATACACACACACACACACATGTGCATTTACATTATGAAACCTTGAGGGTGGTTGCAAACCATACAAAGGAACCTGCTGCCTCCATATTCTGGGTTATGTTCTTTTAGTGTTGCTTCCCCACTTATGCCTTGTATAAGAAATTGAAGTTTCCATTGCACTGTTGTTTAGGTCTGATTTTGGGTTTGTGTGACGTTACTAGTCATAACCCCGACCGGAGCCTGAGCCCTGGGAGGATTGGTTGATTTGTGTCTGTTTGTTCTCTTTTTAAATTTATATATTTTTTTAAAATACATTTTGGTAATTTGGGAGTCCATTTATTTGTATTTTGGGTTAACCCCTGTAATAATCCTATGACCGGCCTCTGGGATTATTTTAATCCTGTCACGGTCGCCGGGTGGGCGCACAAGATTAGAATCAAAACCCAGAAATCACAATTTAAATCATATATCAGTGTGTACAAAATAAAAGAAAGATTTAAATATAAATTATCTTGCAGCTATTTTGTTATTTTGTTTCTTATAAGGTGCACAAGTTCGTCACTCTGTAACGACTGCATAGAACTGAAGTAACTTTACCTGCTTCAGGGAACTTCTTCTTCTTTAGTGATGGAGTTGTTGGACTTGATACCAGATTACTGGATTCAGGACTTCCTGTTACACTGGCTAGATCAGGAGCAGACGTGACAATCGGACCATCCCGATACACTGCTCGGTATTGGCTCAGCAGTTTCAAGAGTTGGCTGTCAGCTGTAAGATTTAACATTAAACTTTCATTATGCACCTGATACATGCTGACTGAGGCATATGGTTAGAATATGTACATATAAGAAAACTCTGGACAATATTAAAATAATCTTTGAAATAAAAAAGGTATCAATTAAATTATTTCCCTAAAATGTTCAAGCAAGTTCATTTACTGCATCTAAATGAACAATACATAGACATTCACAGAGAAGAGACAATCACTTTTTCAGTGTTTTATAGGTGAGAAGAAACTGCACAATGTATAGGTGACATAATTATTATCAAACTGAAACTCTGAAATAAAAACATAAGTAAGGTCATAACATACCACACTCAGAAGTTTTGGAGTCAACCCAGACACAACCAAACAGACGAGGTTTGAGGCGTTCAGTCTTTTGCTTCATTTCTTCTTCAAATTCCAATTCCAAGACCTTTAGTTTTATCTTTAATGACTCGGGAGACTGGAAAAATAAATCAATGTTAACATTTAAATTACAAAAGTTTCAAACCTATTACATGATTTATTTTTCAATAAACACAAGTTTGAATTATATAACTTAATCATACATGATCTTCATCCTTTTGACCATCATTTTCCTCATCACTCAAGTAACCATGAGGCACAAAGAATTCATTGTCAACTTCATATTCATCTTCAGATTCCTTCTCATCATCAGAACCATGAAGAGATTCACCAGGCTCTTCTTCTTCCCATTCATCATCTGAATCTACTTCATAATCAAAGAACTTCTGTAAATACAAACATTAGGTCATAATTACAAATCATTCCGTTCCTCAAGATTTCAAAATAAAATCAACAGAAACATCAAAGGTTGTGCAACAAGACTGTGGTTTCAATTTTCAATTTTAATGTTGAAATTTTGCATGTATTTACTTACTTCATCCCTGCTAAATGGATTCTTAGGTCCGATACTCTGGCTTTTCTTGCGCCACGTGCCCCAATATGGTGGACGACGATTCTCCCAGAACTGGAGCAATTTTGGATGTGGCAGTTTATCGGCAGTAGGATACAATTCAAAACCGCTGTCTGTCACACTACTAGATATATCATAATCATCTACACAATAAACAGATAAACAAAATAACTAGCCATTCGAAAGCAAAAAAATACGCTTAAAACTTGTACAGAGTGCGAGTTGGGACACCCAAATTTTATTTACATTTACAAAGTTCATTATATAAAAACTGTAGCCTATATTAATGGTAGCAAACTGTAAACCACCTCCTAAAAGACTAACTGAACATCACTTTCTGAAGAGGATTCCTGCTACCAGAAGGAAATCTAGACCTCATAAAGTGTTTAAATGCTGCAAGACTCTACATCAGTGGTACCCGCGGGCGCCCGCCAAGGCTCTTTTTGGGTGCCCGCGTTGATACGGAAAGAGGTTATACTGAATAATGAAGGCCGTTCAACCATGAACATTATAAAATCAAAGCACAGATCTCTACTTACTAATGCCCATCTTGACGATTGTTTGCGAGCAGCAACATCATCCTACACTCCCAAATTTGAAAAACTGGCCGATGAAATGCAGTGTCATACATCACACTAACTTCCCACTTGAGTAATAATAATTGTACTTATAAAAGTACGTATTTTTGATTGCATGGTTTCTTGTATCATTAACTGTCGTATTGTTTTGCGTATTATTTAGTGTCCATATCTTATTTGTCCAGAGAAAAGAAAATTTGGCTTTGTTAATTGGTTGGTGCTCGCCATGATCTCATAAACTCTCAAATGTGCCCGTAGGCACAAAAAGGTTGGGGACCACTGCTTTAAATGGCCAACAGCTAGAAGAGATAAACAGCTTCTTTCTCCAGTTCATGCAAAATATTTACTGCCACTTCTGATTAATGATAAATCATTACATACCCAAAATTACAACATCATCTTTGAAGTCACTGACAGCCCAAGTAGAGGTCCTGGTTTGTGGGACAATCTTTTTACTTCTAATTTCATCAAGATATAGCTGATCTTCTGACTGGCTTTCAATACACTGATCCAATGACTGTTTGAGCTCCACAGTTAGTTTTGTTCGAGTACTGGGAGCTAGTCTCATGTCAGCTTTAACCTGCCAAACAATATGCATACAGCATCACATCAGAAACAACGATGATGACCATATTACAGCAACAGACCGCCAAGTAAATTTACGTAATATACATTAATAACACGCAAAAATATCTTTTAAATGACACTGTTCATATTGCAATTCCCAGACAGTGCCAACAGAAACAACCTTTCACGATCCAGTACACGCCATCTTGACAAATTTCTTTAATATAAATTCTAATAGTAACATTTCATACAATCGGTCTTCTAAATAGTCTTTTACCATCTGATTTTCTGATAACAATTTTGTATACATTTCTCATCTCTCCCACAGTGTGTGTGCAACATTCCACAAATACAGGCATAATTTTTAAATGCAATCAAAGAAGAACTGCCGTTATCAATGGCATTTACTTCAAATTGCATGTTACCTCAAAGGGCATAAAATTTTCTTCAGCTTTGGCTTTTGGCTCCTCAACTGGTTTTGTCTCAGCTTTCTTGGGAAGAAAGAAACTAGTGAATGCTGCTATCTCTGCTTGCCTTTTATCTTCTTTCTTTCGTTTCTCCTCGTCTTTGGCCCTCTTTTCTTCATTCTTTATCCTAAAAAATTTAAAATTAGTATATCATAATTTATAACAAAACTTCCACAACATATTTGATTCTACGATAATGCTACTTAGGACTCCAGAAATGCATTTTCCCACTTGTACTGACTAGTTAACGGAAACAAAAATATTTTTATTAATCATGCTTTTATCCAGGGTGAATGCATTTTGTGAAAATGTTAGTACATATCAGGAACTAATGAGCAATTCACTTCTCTAAACTTAATATCCCATTCCTCTAGTTAACAGTGGGACATTGAACAAATTTATTTCTAAACAGGAGAACTGTTCTGTCCAATGGAAATGGGAACCAAAACTAAATGTCAGTCGTCCAAATTCTGGAATATTCACAAATGTTTCATTATATCTCACATTTAGTACGGAACCTAGCGACATATTTAATACAACATAAGGGCACTTTTATGAAAAATCTGTCCATGACCTATACAGTTTTTTTTTCTGAGAGGAAGAAATAATATAATCATACAAATGCAACAGTTAATAGAAACAAATTATGTATAAAGATGGCTGTCTATTGCGTTGTGGCACCGTGTAGTCTGGTAGAAGTTTACTGATCCTCCATCATCAGTAAACATCTACCAGACTACAGAATGATACAACCCACAAGACAGCCGTGAGAAACCCAAATTCTACTGAAATGCGTATCCCAACTTAGTTTATAATGAAAACATGCAGCAGCTGAGAAAATCACTCACTCCAATTCAACTTGCTTTTTCCTTTCCTTCTCCTCTTTTTCTTTTTTCTTTATCTCTTCTCTTTCTTCTTTTTCTTTCCTTCTCTGTTCTTCTTTTTCCTCTTTTTCTTTCTTCTTTTGCTCTTCTTTCTCCAATTTTTGCCTCAGTTTCTCTTCTTTTTCTTCAGCCCTCTTTTTTTCACGTTCCTCCTTCTCTTCAGCCTTCTTTTGCTCTCGTTCCTGAAAGATCAACAGTAGCATGAAGATGAGTGCAATAACTCAGGTGGTTAGTCACCAGCTTCTAACTGTGTTGATGTGGGTTCGTGCTCAGGTTAGTCCAGTGGGATCTGTGGTGGACAAAGTGACACTAGGGCAGGTTTTTCTGCAAGTGCTTCAATTTTCTCCTCTCAATAAAATTTCACCATTGCTTCATACTAATTCATACATGAGCCCATTAGTGGCTGCAGTTCCAATGAGACATAGTCTCACCCCACAACAAAAACAATAAAATAACATCAAGATAAAGGTAACATTATCATCTTGATTGTATAAGATCTACAGAATATTAACTGACACCATCCATATCTTCAACTGAATGCTCATTTCACACAAAATCTGCATACTAAAGTTATAACGTTGCAGTACAGGAGCATACACGATCCACAGGTAATATGACCAACCTAACCTAAATAAGGATCTTACAATAGGCTGGACAGATAGCCTACATGAAACAGATAGGAAATACATATACAAATAAGTGACTACCTGGAAGAAAAACATGGGAGTGAATTATGTTCAAATTTATTTTAATTAAATATGCTTTTGTTATTTAAACTGGGTTGAACTGGATGAGGAATGGTTCCAGTAGTAGACTTATGTTTGCTGTTCTAAACTTTACTAGAAAGCTAGTTCATCTTTTGGAAGAATAACAATGTCAACATTTAAAAAGAAACAACAAACAAAACCTCCAACAACTCTTAACACGTTACCTGTCGCTGCCTCTCTTTCTCTTCCTTCTTTTTTGCAGATCTAAGCTGTTTTAATAATTGTTTCGGAGTCAAATTCCTGATTTTCTGTGCAGAACCTATACTAGAAACAGGAGATGTTTCACTGTCGAAATTACATTCCTCAGAATTATCATCACAAAGTAAATTCTGAAGTGAAGTATTTGATGTTCTTCCAACATCTGTGGTATTCCTCTTGGAACTTGTTTCAGAAACAGAACACTGAGGTGATGATAATTTTGGTGTTCTTATATCATATGGCACACATTTCACAGACTTAATATCTACAGGTTTTGGTGACAACTGATTAGGGATGTCTGATTTACTGTTCGTAGCACATGGCTTTGAAGGGGATATTTCTTTCTTAAATTTTACTGATTCATCTGTGAAACTTTTTAATACAGTAGGACTGTTCTCAGCATCACTCTGTTCACTGTCTGTAGTAGGAGAAGAATAACTAACATTCTGCTTATTGTCTGCAGTGTCATTCTCAGAAAAACTGTTCTGTGCCTTTGTTGGCATGATCCTGTAACTGCTGCTAGTCAAATCTTTCTTTACTACATTATCCTCACTATCACTAAGGATAATCACATCTGGATTAATATCACCACCTGAACACTCTTTGTATGAAATCTTAAATTCTTCTTCCTCAGTGCTGTCATTTTTCACATTCCTATCAATTTCAATCTTTGAATGTGATCCATTAATAACATCCACACTATCATTCTCATCTATACCAATAACTATTTTAGATATTTTTGATGTTTCGACAGAATCATTAATATGTCCCTTAACTTCTTTTCCAGCACATGGATTGGATAATGTTTTGCTTGCAGTATCAGATGATTTCTTAAAGTCATCTGAAAGAACATGTGAACAAACATTTTCTTTTGTTTCACCAAGTTGGCCTGAATCATTTGGTCGTATGATTTTGATAATCTTCGTATCATCTGTTGAGTCACTAAGTTTTCTTTTATTCCTGTTCTTTAGAAGTGGTGATGAAGACTCCACCCCTGAACCTAGGGTCTGAAATGGTAGTCGTGCTGAAAAAGAAACAAAAATTACATTTTATTCAAATTTAAGTATGAATCAATGGTTAAACTTTTTACATTCTATTGTGGATAAGTTACAGTTAACATATTTTTATTTTTATATTCCAACAATCAATGTACTAAACATGGCCACAGGTTATGAAGATTTTAATATCACGTTGCATAAGTCAGTGCTGAAACAGATCACTGCTATAAAATCAAACCCAGTTCAATTTCTCAACTAGATGTCCCAATGTGGAACCATCATATGCATGCAATCTTCACTAAGGAAAACTTTTGCACACATAAAACATCATAAACATTCAAGTACTTTAAATATGAAAATATTTTCACACCCCATTTTAATTTGAAGGCAGGATTGTTCATCTAATAGAAAAATGGTTGTAGAAGTGGCATTATTCAACATTTCATTCTAAAAAATTGTGCAATAAATGGTAACTTTAAGAATCACACCACACAAGTTAGGGAGAGCATGATGGATAGGGACGCACCATATTACCATGCTTTGTATGATCCTGCAACAAATGGTGTTACCTTGTTTTAATTTTTTCCTGGGTTGTAATTCATCATCTTTACTAGCAACTGCACTTTCTGAAACAAAGACAAGATTTCACACAAATATCCTTAAAATGATTAACTTGGCTTGTCAGAGAAGATTATCTACACACATGAATGCATGCATAAAAACACAAACACATGCACATAAATTGTATATACTTACTGCTTCAGAATATTACTATAGGAATGACAAAAGAGTTCAAGGAGCATATTCACAAGTTATACACATGGTTATTATCCCACAAAGCACTTGTTTATTAGTATGAACTGTATTTGCATTGCACTAGAATAAATATGCATGTTGTATGAAATAATTTAAACACGTCAGCCTACCATATAAAACCGAGGGGGGGAAAAGGTAGTAATCCTATGTGAACTTTCTGTCCAACTTCTAATAAACTATGTACACTCGAGATACTCCTGGACAAGAAAATAATTTTTTCACATAAATATATGTATTACTCACCATCATCACAAACAAAGTTCTTCGTTTTCATATTAGAATTCCTTAACACCTCTTCGATTAGCACTGAAAGAAGTATGCCTCCCGTACTGTTACGAATTTCTGCAAGAAGTATTTAAGTGGTAACGGCATAAAGAAAATATACGTAATAATCAAATTCTGTAAATACAGCACTCTAGATTACCTCATTAATGTATTAATAATTCAATGTATTATAGAAAAATCTCACGTACATTTTAACTTTTTAAACCTCTGCATAACAGTTTAATTATGTTCAGTACTTCCTCTGTAATTTCTTGATTTCAGTACGAATCACCGTAATTCACATATCACAACATATGCGCGGGAAACGTCATGCGAAACCGGAAAACAAATTCCAATAAAAAGTATTCAAACTAGATTCAAACAAAACTTGTATCGCTTTGGATACATAAAATACATGTATGGAAGCATGGATAATTTTCTTCTAATAAATACACATGTTACAATAGCTTTGATTGTGATCAATTACATTATATTGACTTCATTTGTTCCGTATAAACGACACAGAGAATGTGAAACAAGTGGGAATTTAGTTACAAACAATGGGGAAATGTTTCTCCAAAATTTCCCGCTATCATGTATATCATAGAAACTTGGTTACTAAGACTTAATTACGAACCAACACATGAACCAATATCCGGGAGTTCGCACATTCTTAACCTTCGCATTGTATGGAGCTGAGTGGTCCCTTTGTTAAAATACACTATGCTGACATGTAATCCCTGTGTGTAAACATCTTTTTGGGACAGCCCGTATAATAAAACAGTTACTATCTGATGTATTATATCTCACACATCTGCCTGGGGTCAGTATAGCACTTAGTTAAGGTGGCAGTGAATGTTAAGAGGGGTGTACACTAAATCAGGGAGATTTGAACTGCAAAATGTGTTTGGGTTATGTGAGTTAAGGAATTTGAGGAGCAAATGGAAAATACAGATTCTACATTTAGGCTAAACTGATGTCAGAATGATATCACAACAAATGGAGCATAAATATAATATGGTACTTGAACAAATATCACATACCCCCATACAAGATATGTACTTCATACTTTAAAACCTTAAAAAAGAAAATGTAAATTTATTGTAAATTTACTGGTAAGTTATAGTATACAATATATATATACACCAAGCATTCAAACATAATATTCTCCATTCACAATACTTCATCTATGCAGTTGTCACCTTGCAAAATGAAAATGATGCTCACACTACATTAAATCTTTTATTGACATAGTATCTTGGTTCTGCAATTATGGCAGATACACTGTACAAATCCTAATAGATGTTTCCAGCAGTTTTAATGTAACATTTTTGTGAAGAAAGTGCACACAGTATTTGGATAAATATATTCCAGAGGAACTCTGCTCTTCGGTACATATGCTCATAAATGTTGTAAATTGTGATTTTCTTCTTTAGCTGTAATACTGATATACCCTGGAATTGTTTAATGTCCAACTCTGTCATCAGGCTTCTGTGATACACAAGTGGTCTATGATCATTACAGCAATGACCTCAACATACATAACAGTATTATACGAAAACTATATGTAACAAAGTGATCAAACACAACACAACTGCTTGTATGACATGTCAACATGACATAACAGGGCAGATATGTCATGCCAAGAGACTAATAGGTTACAGAATAGTAGGTTCACCTTTAAAACGACTAGCATGGTACCTATCAAAAGTGTATATGTATATATATGGTAAATCTGTACAGCAAGTTTATAGCACACATGCATGCATGCACACACACAAATATATGTGTTATAATGGCAATAATGAAAACCTACATTAACAAGATGTGGAAGAATTCTGATCTATCTACTTTGCAATGCTACACACTTCTCATGTCCTAAACCCGCGATTCACCCGTAAATTTATCAAACCAAAATGTCCACTCTTCCATAAAATGCATTATTAAAACCACAGCATAACCTGCTTCATTTTCTGTATGGCATGTTTCATCATGTTACAGCATACTACACCAACAAAATATACATATTACAAATAATTTAATATTAAAATTCCTACCAACCATTGATTCTAATCAATAGTAGTCCACTATGAATTCTTTGCATACAGAAGGCAATAATTAGAACACAACACTTCCATTAAATGTGTTGAGAGCTTCTTAAATATTCTTGGCTGATATTATGATATATACGTATATACACATACACAATGATTGATATATTTCAATAATATTCACATCTCTGCAGAAAGATGATGGAAAAATGTTAATCAACTCACTGCTTACTATTGCAAGCACCATAACATCACAACAATGCACAAGACAATTGCTGCAAAGCAGAATATGACTTGAAGAAGAAGTGTTATTGGCTCTTCTGCCATAACACTGTGTTTCTCAGAAGTTGGGTGCTACCCTAGTTGGTGTTGTGGGCAACAAGTCCATGGTTTTACATACCCAGCCAGCAATATCTACATCCTCTAACTCTGCTTTCTTTACCCATTCATGATTCTGAAATCACAATAAAAAAACAAATTTATCTCTAGCAAGTTGGAAATTCTGTCACACTATTACACGTGAGAAAACCTATAATTTCATAAATTACAAATAACCAAAAAAAATTCATGAAACCATTCTTTCTCTATGCAAAACTTCCCATATACAACATTTTGGAAGCGTATTTCACTAGTATAGTCCAGTGGCTAGGCAAATTTGTTCTTCAACACAAACAACACTGATTCCATTTCTTTTCTCATATAAGTATGGAGATAAAATAATTTCTGATCTTAGCCAATGCCACTGTTCCAGATAGGAAGCTATACAAAAATCTCAGGAACACAACACAGATCAGTTCATTGTGTGGCGTTAAATGTCTTTCATTCAAAATTAGATCCTGATTATATGACTGTAGGCATCACAAAATGACAATCACTGCTAAACATCCTTCCACCTACAACCTAAATTAAGCAGATAATCTTACCATGAGTGTATTCAGGTCTGGCCTCTCAGCAGGATTTTTCTTCAAGCAACTGTCAATAAAGTCCTTGAAACTTGTTGTAAAGATACCAGCTGGAAGTTTAGGTGGTGGTTCATTCACTATATAATCCAGCAATTCAAAAATTGCCATGGGCCTTGGGCCATTGGAACCCTGAAGATAGTTACCTGTGGAAGGGATTTGTATTATATCTTTGTTACTTATTACTTATACAATCAAACATGGAAAGAGAAAATTTCATAGAATTCCAGAGATCGCACACTAGCAAGACATATTCTTAGAACACAAATGATGAAAAAAATTGAATTAATAAGTTAGGTACAAGTATGGCTCTATCTAGCAGTAACTAAAAATTCATTATCTAACAACTGTTTCAAAATCTTCTGTGGCACTCTTTGATCCCAAATGTATTAATGCAAACACACACACACAGTGCGGGTATAAAAATATTTTATTTGCTAGTGGTTTACTTAATTACACCGTTAGGTCACATTACCTTCATATGGCACTCAAAAATCATGCCCATCTTCTTTCATAGCAAAAATTATAGAAAACAGCTAAAATATGAAATGTCAATGCACAACAATAATACTGACCTCTGTATGAAATTGGCAAATGTACTTTCTGACTGCTTCCAGTCGTTACATTCCATCCCTATATGATGTTTTAACTTCTGCAACTTTCTTTTCTGACCTAGTCAACTGTTGGTCCAACACCCCGTCAACACTCTGGACTTCACAAACCTTAGGAGCACTGTTGCACTGGGCATAAATTCTTTCGATATCCTTGTGGTTCTTCACAACAGTGTTTCGTGTGGACACCAAAGTTCCAATGTGTGCTAAAATATGGTTGTAAGTTGGTACTTACTATTAACTGGGGAGGGTGGAATATGAATGTGGTTGTCTGATTCCATCCTTTGACCAAATATGGCAGCCAGTGTTTTAGCATCAGGAGGAGGAATGGGATACATTCCTATAGCCATCTCAACCAAAGACAGCCCAAGTGACCAAATATCACTCTGTACTGAATAGTGTGTTCCTTGCAATCTTTCTGGCTAGAAAATAATAACAACAGTCAGTGCCAACTTTTAAAAATGAATGATAGTGTACTAGACAAACTATTTATTATTAAAGAAACAAAAGTACATATCGTTTTAAATGTACATACAAGAAAACTTTGAAATAGAAGATTTGCCCCTCTCAACAAAATTCACTGCCATGACACACCAATAGCTGATGTACATTTTAGAGTATTATGTGAGACATAACACACCATTATCGCCTCTTAGCTATGATACAGTGCCTTGGAACCAATCACCCACAAAACCACTCATTCATCAACTGAAAGATCCTTCACTGTCAATGGAAGTGCTGCAAAGGTCTAAAAATGGTCTTATCTTCACTAATTTTCCTCCAGGTTTCAGATTTGTTGTAAAATGAAGGCATCATAGAATAAGAAGAAAATTATTTCTACATAAATACATACAAAAATTACATCAAGAGAAGCATGAGCCAGATCAGATCATAGCAGGCCTAACAAAATCAGCTGGCTCAAACAGTTCAGTGGCAAGGAGAGAATTACAAAATACAGTAAAGTTGCTGTGCAACAAAACTCAGGATGCCAAAACATTGGCCCCTGTTACACAAAATATTCACTATTATTTCCTTCAAAGCACACATTTTCATAATGCTTACTTCATTTGTGATTTTACAGTCATTCTGGCACATGACACTGAAGAGAAAACTTTTAATATGTACAATTCTTGTAAGTATACTGAGTATACTACACAACAGCTAAGACCAGCAGAGACAACACCACAGTTCTACACCTCGCATTACTATAACTGTCTCTTTCTTCACTTCCCTGTCATCTGTTTCTATTTGAAGGATATGTATAGGTTACAAAAGCACATTTTAAGAGTTATGTGCAAACCAATGCACAATATCAAAACAAGACTTAATGTATGAATTCCAACAAAAGGATAGGGTCTACTACAAAACTCTTACCGACATATAACTGCGTGTTCCAACAAAAGAGTTTGCCATAGAGTCTATAAGTTGACCAGACACTCCAAAATCACATATTTTTATTTCTCCACCACTATTAACAAGAATGTTACTTGGTTTGACATCACGATGTATAATGGCATGTTTATCTCTCAGATAACTTAAGCCTTTCAGAACCTGTTTAAAGAGAGAAAGCACAAATAGAAGAGAATAATTTTCATCAAAAACTACAGCATAACATAATGGTTCTCAACTTCATCAGATATGAAGACCAGCAAAACAGCAGTGGGACTTCTGAGGACTAGAACCATGTCTGCCTCACACAGTACAATACAAATAATAGCCTACAAAACCTAATTACCACAACATCTGAAAGAGTGAAATCTGAGGTTCTCACAGCAGTAAAAATGTCAATGTAGTTCTTCTGAGTTGTAACACTACGTAAACTCATAGGTAAACACTTATGTTTTAGAGAAACATACTGCTTCCATCTATATGGCTGATGGAGAGACTATGTTTCTCTGAGTCCATATGGCATTATAACCCATAAACAAACATAAAAATGTTTATTTAAAATACAAAAATTAACTCCTTTATATGGTATTAACAACAAAACAGAAAAAATAGTCATTGGCACTGAAATCTGAAATTAAAAATTATGCAGGATGTATTATATAAATCATTAATTTGAAATGTGAGAAATTTTACATCAGTATACAGTGGAAAAACAAGTGTGGCAATTATAACTGACTTGCACAAAAGTGCAGTCATTTGACTAGAAGGAAAACAAATAAATAAAAACTTCAAACATGGGAAATATCCATTCTGTTGGATGTGGTAAAACATGGGATCATTACAAATGAAAACAGAAATTTATTATGAGTAAAACGAATGAGATGCAAAACCAACATTATATATTTTGGAAACAGAAACTACAAAGATTTTTTCTCAAACCAAAAGTGTTCAATGTGGGCTCCATGGGTAACCCTGACAAGATCCAAATAATATGTGAACTCACCCTGTTTATTTTGTTGGCACAGTGTTACCACATGTTCTGAAATTTATTACTGTATTACAATATCAGTCAGTCAAGCATATCAGCATTATTTAGAATAAAAAGTCAGCAAACAGAAGCTGCAGAGAGGAATAACATAAAATCAATGTACTCAAAATTATAATTCAATACTTCTCCTTTCATTAATGATTTCATTGGTATTTTAAAGCACATAACTATGAAGACATATTTTGAATATTTATCTGAACTTATCTTTGAAGGTATTTTACCTCATAAGAAGTTTAAATTGCTCAGACTCTGGAAACCTTAACAGAGCTCCAGTGTAAGGAGTTTCACATTATGTACAAAATTTATAAAATATACATAATTATACTGAAATCATGACCAATCAGAAAATAACAACTCCGTATACTCACAGCCGAAGTAATAGTTCCTAATATGGATTCTGGAATTCGTCCAGCCTTCTTCAAGATGAGATCCAATGATCCACCATCCATATATTCCATACAGATACTTATTTCACCATCACTAAAAAGAAATACAACTATTCTTCACCACCAGGATAGTCAATATACAGTACAACATTCTAAATGGTGACATTGAGGCATTAATGTTTTTAAATACCAACACAATAAAATCAATGTAACAATAAAAAAATTCCCGATTTTACTGCTTTTAAATTTTACTGTAGACCCATTTTTATTTGCTGATCTTCCTGCCTGTTGACAATTTGGATTACAGTCTTCTAGGTTATGAGAACAGAAGTTGTAAGTTGCTCCGATACATCAATAACCATCTACAAGACTGCACAAGGCATCATAACCCAGAAAAACAAATCTATACTTTTTTATTGTCATTGTTATATGAACTAAATAAAATTATGATAGCTATGATGAAAGAAAGGCTTCTCTTAAGATGTAAAAATGGATTTAATTCTGGGACCACTACATGGAACTGGGCTTTGCTGAATCACAATAACAGCAAAGCAAATGAGATTAAAATTTAATCAACACTTATGTCTATTTTAAAAGACATTAATAATGCGAGTTAAAATTTTATATGACAATATTCACACTTGGTTATAATATTGTTCTAATCTATTCTACAAGTACAAATTGGAAGGTTAGTAACAAATATAACACTCCTTACCTGTAAAATGCTCCATAAAACCCTACAATATGTGCAAAATTACAATCATGTAGAACTTTCAGCTCTCGAATTATCTGCTTCTTAATGGCAGGCTTTACTTCTAAATGGATTAACTGTAATATAAATACAAAACAAAAACCTATAAAAATTTATTTTCAATTCAGTATTAAAGAAAGTCTTGCCCTATTAATTTGTACAGCTGTGGCCTGCATAAATATGGAAGGCAGAGATGCCAATTTATTTATGTTTCATAAAACCTTATAAACTGTACTGTCACAGACATGTCATTTGAGCAAATTCAAATTTCTTTCTTCTGGAGTTAAATCATCTTGTTGTTTTAAAATACCACAATGTTTCAGAAGTTGGTTCCACTTCCATCTTCAGCTGACAGGTGCCCTGGTTGAGACAACCTTTATTTTATTTTTTGCAAATTCCAATTTCAAACACAATTTGACAACAATAAGCACTCACACAATCATGTAGGGATAACCACAATGATAATGGCATCATCCAGCCACGCACATAAACATGTGGGGAACCCCCAACTCTTAAGTCAGTGACACCATTCACACAGACTAAAGGCAAATGTACCAGAATTGTTATACTATGTGCAGATTTCATAACTTCTTATCAATTTCTTTATGAATAAATTGCATATGCACATGCTATTCATGAACAAAAAAGAAAAATGCAGCAAGTATCTGTTTAAAACTGTTACCTTTCTGGCCATAATAAGGTCACTAGAGCGATGTCGAACTTTCATTACCACACCACCATTGCCAGCACCAAGCTCTCCAAGTTTTTCGAAATCATCATCACTTAGTTCTCCAATCTTTTCTTTTTGGCATAGGAAGAATTCCATACGTTTGCGCTGTGTATCATCCATCTGAAGTTCTTCCAGTCGCTCTTGAAGAGCCTCAATACTTGTCTTCCCCACTAAAGTACCTCGCCTAAAACAGAAGTGCTTCCTGTATAATGTTTTGGGCCTACAGATGATTCTAGAAATATCAAAGAAATTAAATCTGTGAAAATGCAATCTTGACTAAAAATATTATAAACACACAGTAGCAATTACACTAAAATGTTATGCTGCAGTAAGAGTATGAGTAAGAAGATGACTGTCTTCTGGGATGCTGCATAGTGTAGTATGATACACGTTGATCAATGTTTCAGAGGTGCTTACAGCCTCTTATCAGTAATGATGAGTAATGAGTAAGCAGCATGTGGAAAAGTTAGGTTAGATACAGGAGCAGGCTAGATAAGGTGCATGCTTGTGCTGTGTTTGGCTACGGCTGATTCGCCTGAATGCTCCAGATAGATGTGCCCGTGATGCTCCTTGACCATGATCTCAATGGAATGGTCAGTCTGCCCAGTGTAGACTTAATCACATTCACAGGATATGCTTGTACATACCCGGAGTCTGATGTTCCAAGTTGTTCTTCATACGCCAAAAGAAACTGGAAATCTTCCTTGGTGGAGCCCCGCAAACTTCATTTTTACATGGACAGCATTCTGCTTATGCAACTGAAGGTCACGCTGATAAATGGCACAAGGGCAACCGAGATGGGTTTCTTCAGGGCCAGGGTGATTCTCTTCGGTCAACTAAAAGCCCATTGAATCTTCCAGTTGCTACAACCTTTCTCCCTAAAATTGGCCCCTAGAAACCTCCAGCTCATCAAACAGGCTTTCTCGGTAACAGAGTGTTCTGGATCTGTGCACCAACATGGAAAGCACAGCATGTTTCTTACAAGGGTTGTGATAGGAGCTGGTATTAAGACAGAGGTATGGATGGGTTTATGGTAGTCTCCATGGCCCAGTGAGACATCAGGTGTATAGTACATGCTGATCTCAAGGAAGGAAAGATGGCCATCGGTTTCCATTTCCACAGTACACTCGATAATCCCATGGGACAATGTTCATGAGGCAGTAAAGGCTTGTTCACATTAGTCAAGTTGTTTGAATGCAAGCAGCTAGAATACCAGAATCATGAATTAAAGCTTATGTTCACAAGTAGGCAAGTTCACTGGATGACAGTACAAAATAAAATGTCACCAGAGGTAACATGTCCTGGTGTCCTCTGAGTGAAATATCACCATTTCTAGAAAAAAAAAGATCTGCTAGTGTTTGGAAATGATTAGTAAAAGGAATCACATGGGTGTAGCACATTGTTTTCATTATCTTATTTTCTTCTAATATAATCTGCAGTTAATTCTTCAGTGATTAGCTTCTCAAGAAATTGTTTTCATTCCATTGAACTCTTGCATTTATGTAGTGATAGTCTACTTATCAGTTTCAATGTTCCCTAACATCTTATACTTTTCGTGACTTTAAAAATCATCACAACTCTACTTATCAGTCATTTTGTAAATGTTCACAACAAGAAATTCTGTTAACAATATAATTTATAGCCTTTCAGCCTCCTTCTCAAAAATACCAGTATGGTTCCTACTTTACTTGAAACAGTCCTTTCACCAAACTTGAAACACAGTTCACATTGATCAAGTCCTTTCAAATTGTTCTCAAGTGACTTGCATTCAAGCATCTTGACTTGTGTGAATAAGGTTTAAGCTCCTCTGTAATGTCAGTCAACATGTACCAGACTACATGACTCAACATCCCCTCTGGAGTGAACGACTAGAATCCATTACTGCTGGCACATAACTTAAGTGCAAATTAACACAAATGTATAAGTTAGTAGGAACACATCAATGTGGTACTGCATCTGTTCACTGACCAACATTGTGTCTGCTTCATGTTCAAACATTATATATATTATATGTGCTGTACAAATACTACTTGGTCATCTGCAAATGATATAATGGTTGTTCTTTGACAGCTTTCCTTTTAGCATGTAAACTGTTTAAATTTTAACTTCTCACAACTAATGCAACTTAACAGGCACCAAAACAAGTTACACACCTATTCAAGCAACAAGCACAGTTTACACTGATGGACGGTATATGAAATAAAATATGAGGTTCTATTGTCATGGCAAAACTGAGAGCACAGTGTGTGTCAATCAAAAATTACTTCATAGGCAATCTGAAGCAGCAGTATTAAGTAACACTATAAAACTAAACTCAGGTACTTTATAGGGCTTTTGATAAATTTGTTTAGAAACCATACATAATTAGGACGTTCCCTGTGTTTAAGTAATGTGAGAACTCTTTAACCAAACTACGCTACACTGTAAAACCTCATTCTCAATTAATAATATTTTGACTTACTCTGGCACCACTGGAGCTTCCACATGGACAGGTACTGGAACGGCAGAAGTAATTGGTGGGGCAGGTTCTATCGAGCCGGGTGGCAAAGTTAAATTTAACTTGTTTTTGGACATGTTAAGTTCGAAGTACTGCGCCGGCAGTTATTTTTCCTCGCCAAAATCAGTTTAAAAACTATAAACACTTCGATTCACGACAACGTCCGCTTAATAATATGTGAACGTGTGAGACGACTCATTAAAATTACTACATCGACCATTCATTACCACAAAACAGAACAATATGTTTTCTTCCTTCATGGAATGACCACAGCCCCAAACAGATTTGCCCAGCTGTGTAACTCCAATGGTATTGATGGGCAACGTAGAGCCATTAGTATTTTGCTGCGCCCTGCGAGTGATTCACAAGTAAACACAACCAGTGACGTAACAGTAGCCCCGTCGGTAAGAAAGTTAACTACTCCCCCCCCCGTCACTAAGACTGCTTATATACCATGAACAATTTTGAAACCGTGATATCGTAAGTTGTTACGTCTCAGAGGAACTTGATCCATATTTAAGGTAAAAATGAGTATCTGTATAATAATTTTCATATATGTATTATTTGAGGTTTTCACAGTGGTGAGTATGAAGATTTCTGTCTTCTGGGTTGTTGCGCCGTGTAGTATGGCAATTGTTTACCAACGTTTCAGAAGTATGACCTATGAAACGTTGGTAAACATCTACCATACTATATGGCATAACAACCCAAAAGACAGAAATCTTCAATTTTCACAAAACTTTTATCCATCAGTTGAAGGTATCATAGCACCATGAGTTCCTTCGAAATGGCATAATTATAATAACCATTTCATCCATATCATTCCACAATCCCCTTACAGAAATGTACTGAACCATAAAGTACCCATATTCATATGGAGTAAGGTCAGTTGAGGTTTAAAAATTGTCAATGAAAAACACGTTTTGG
The DNA here is from genome assembly GCF_000696155.1 of Zootermopsis nevadensis. The sequence goes on from NW_019059805.1 coordinate 600,374, forward strand.
TCTCACATACTTGTATTCAACTCTATAGTTAGTCTTAAAATGTATATTTGGACCTATAGAAAACGATGTTTTCAATTATTTCAATATATAATATTTAATATCTGGAAACTTTTCAGTTTTTGACCTTCAGCCATAATTGCATAATGTGCTGCAAGAAGCAGTGAGAGTCATTAACTCTGAGAAAGCTCGGACCTGTTTGCAGTATCATGCAAGAAAATGCGAGCAGACCACCTAAAAGCTTTTTAATAAATAATGCGGTATACTGACGTCAAACTCCATAATCTCCAGGTTACACGATGGACAATTAAGAAATAGAATGATAAAACAATTAATTTCAATTACTGTCTCATTTATGAGCTGTGGCTTTGCAGTTAGTGATGTCCATCTACAGACTGGATGACTGGGTTCAATCCCCAGCAGAAGTAAATTTTTTTTCTAACCTGTGTCCAGACCAGCTCTGTGGCCCATCCTATTTCCTATGCAATGAATAATGCAGGTGCCTTTCCCGGGAGTAATATGGAAAATAATATGTACCCTAGCAACTTAAATACATTCTTGTTGCATTTGTTACAGTTTAATACACATACATGAATCTTACTGTATGATACTTTTCCATACAAAGGTTGAAAAAAATTAATACAATGTACAATCTATCATCGGCAAGGCGCAAGAATTTTGACAGGTACGTCGCTGAATAAAACGGTCCTGTTTCTTTTTCATTGCTTTCCGATACTACCACAAAACATACTCCAATTCCAAAACAACTGGAACGTAGCCACCATGTAGCAACTAAATTTTTACATGTTCAACGCATCTCAACGTAGTGAACGCACTCCCAGATTGGTTCTTGTTGTGCTGAGATGCATAGTGAAAGTCATGTTGGTAATTTGTATGAACTACCCAGGTAATCAGTGATACCAACTACTAATGTCCTTTCCGGTTGTTATTCTGCTGTAAGAAGGTAATAGTTTGTGCGTTTATGAATAAATCGTATTCCATCGGCATTTAAAGATTTGTTATGTCTTCTTGTGTTACAGTTGTTGCAATTTAAATAATTTATATTTCTGTATTTTCTAGGTATTTGTTTCCGTAATGTGAAATGACACATGTTTGGTAGCCTTCACCATATTCTTTGTACCATTTCTAACATGTGTTTTTATTTTGTGTAGAATAAACATGGGACGGTATTCTCATGAACCAGATAATGCTACTAAATCGTGTAAGGCCCGTGGATCAAATCTCCGGGTACATTTCAAGGTGAGGCTAATTGATTACGTATTTGTGAAAGTAAAAAAGATGCCAAAAGTACCAAAGTATTTTGGCGAAATGATACACTAATTGTAAATTTGTTGTACTGAAGCGTAACATTGATCATTCAATGCTTCTTGAGACTTTTATGGCAGTTACAGTTTAGATTGTCTTTTTGGATTATGATACTGTAAGCCTGTGGGTAGTTACCGATGTTTTCGAGGAACCTGCTTATATTCAGAACAAAATCGTTTCATGCTTATGCTTTTTGTTAGAATACCAGGGAAACAGCAATGACCCTGAGGAGAATGGCTTTGAGGCGTGCAGTACGGTATTTGAAGAATGTTATTGATCATAAAGAGTGTGTTCCATTTCGACGATTCAATGGTGGTGTTGGACGCTGTGCTCAGGTAAGTACATTTTTCTGACACACTAAGTATGATAGACATGTATAATTTTTAAAATTTTACTTTCACCTTTTGTTTTCCCTCCACCTGCAGTAACATGGGTAAAGTGTGTATTGTCAACATGATTGAATGTGCTGAAGAAAATAAAATGAGAGAAAGATTAGTAAAACATGTATGAGAGGTTAATATTGTATTTTCCTTTCACAGGCCAAGCAGTGGAAAACAACACAAGGTCGATGGCCAAAGAAATCTGCAGAATTCTTGCTGCAGCTGCTAAAGAATGCAGAATCAAATGCAGACTACAAGGGTTTAGATGTTGATCGCCTGGTTATTGATCATATTCAAGTGAATCGGGCACCGTGTCTCAGAAGGAGGACTTACAGAGCCCATGGAAGAATCAATCGTATGTACTCATGTCTAAAATCAATAATGGATTGGAAAAGATGTGCAAGGAAGTGGTTGTGGCATAGTTGAAGGGGAGTTAATGTAATATTTACATAGTCTGCATGCAACTGATGATAAAAACCATGTCAAAGTTCACTGACAATACCAAAAAGAGCCCAAATACAGAATATCCTGACCAAATATTTGACATTCTTCCTTCATATATGGGAATTCCCAAGTCAAGCTCAGCCTGGAAACTAGCTACTGAGAGATTTCTTTGTGGTTTTCTTAAATATAATCAGAGGGTTAGAAATTGCACTGTTTATCTGTAACGAAGGTGGTTGGTGCTTTGAGAATTAAGTGGAATAACTTGAATGAATACCAGTTCTCCTGTTAGAAGTAACATAGCGAAATTTAATGTTAACCTATATTTATTCAACAGTTCAGATAATGGTGAATATAAAGTGCAGTAAAACCTTTTTAATGCGGTTGAATAATGTACAGACCTTTCCTCTTTCAGCAATTTTGTTGTTGTTCCAGATTTAAATTTTTTTAATTAGAGGACTAATAAAAATGTTGTTTACAGCATACATGAGCTCCCCATGTCACATTGAAGTAGTTTTGACTGAAAAGGAAGAAGTGGTTGCAAAAGCCACAGAGGAGGAGCCAACTAAGAAGAAAGTGTCAAAGAAGAAGCTGGCTCGCCAGAAGGAAAAGATGATGAGGGATTAGAGATAAAAATCTGGAAACTTGTTGGAGTGCTGAAATTTCAAATAAATGTCAATAAAAGCTATATAAAAATTATTTGTCTTTATTGTTGGAACATTAAATGTATCTTCATATTCTCATGTTTCTCACAGTTCATAATCACAGGTTCCTGGCAGGGCAGTGAAATCATTCAGTAAATATTTAATTAGTTATACTGTGAGTTACGACATTAAGAAGTCCCAAACTAAGCCCCACCACCAGCCAGTCCCTGCTTCCTCTGTGTCTGTATTACTCCTATCCATAGGTAAGTTTCATTTTAATTCTGATGCTGTTGGAAACAGGTGTCTGCAGCAGCACCTATAATATTGTGGATAGCAAAACCTACTTTCTCTTCCAGTACCATGGCAAACCTACCATACATTTTGTTTATAGAAGGGAGGTCAAAATTTGATTATATAAGGGTTTAAAAGGAAAGAGACAAACAGGTTCAGTGCCAAGATGAATATTTTGCTCATATGGGCCAGTTCCTGATGTAATGTTTTGGTGACAAGTTTCAGACATTTTCCAGGAGGTGAAAACATGGTTATAGTCGTCAAGACATGACAATTATTGAACAAGCAGTGTGGCTCAAACACATGAAAGAAGAGTGTACTACCATACTAAATAAATAAATCCTACAGGGCTAATATTATGGGAATCTTTGTATAGTTCTTATGAATTGAAGAATGTATCATTCTTTACCTCAAGTTTTAAAAAAAAAAATCTTGTGTTCATCCTTATTTCAGAATGATGAAATAAATTGTTTTGTTTCATGAGATTGGGGTTCTCATGGCAGTAAAGATGTTCTTCTGGGTCTTTCTATTTCCACAGCAGCATGTCAGATTTAATTGTGTATTTTGATTATCAGAAAGTAGAAGTATGTATGCTGTTGATTATTCTTCAAAGTCAGTAAAAATATAAATACAAAGTACAACTAAAGTAGAGCACATTCTGTAACACACCATTGTAAGTTATTTTTTAGGCTAATTGATATGTAAGCTGTATCAGCTCTCTCCAATATTAAGATAATTTGTTTAAAAATTAAATGTTCATTAATGTAGAACAGATATTTTGGTGGTTGTTTTTTACAGTAGATGCAACTAATTGTGAATGATTAAATAAGGAGAGAGTTCAGTGCAGAGAGACAGTACTTGGGCAATAATTTATTTAACAAAGACCCAAAAGATAATATAAGCTGGAGTTGTTTATACATGCATCGTTTGGCCTTATTAATATTCATAAGTGATACACAATTTGTTATAATTGTTTAATCTACTGTAACTTTATTATTATATGAATTAATATGTAGCTGTATGACTGTATTTTGACAAGTTTTCTATAAATTTCAAAATGTAACATCATTTTAATTGTATATAGGTCTTTTTTAAGAAGAATTCTAGAATTATACTGACATCCCTCAGATCCTAGAAATCCTCAGTCTTATGTCTCATACTGAGAGTAAGAGTTATCTGTGGCTATACTACACTTAGGAAAGACGTGGGAAAATTGTTATGTATAACCTTCTTTGTCCTAAAGACCTGGCAGCCATATTAAATGACTGAGTTTAAGACTGCTTGGAAAAAGATGTCAGAGTTGTTTGTCTATTGCCTGCACATATTTCCCAAGGATATAAGGCATCAATTTAATGTCATAAGTGTTACTTTTAGTATCATAAAATTACACCTGTTTTGATGTCATCCAAGATGTTAAAATATCACAAGCTTTGACAACAAGTAATACTGTAGCTTAATATTCAGTGAAAGTCTTGGGTATCCTGAAGAGATGTCTCACCTGAAGTCTAACTCGCATACCAAAACTTTCAGCATGAATAAATAAATAAATGCAAGCAAAGTATGTATGGAAATCACAATTTTTAAATGTTCAATCAGTTTAATATATTTTAAAATCATTATTAAGTTATTCCTATGTAACCAATTTGTTATAACTGGAATCAACCCAACAAAAATAAAACAGTTTTCAGGAGAAACCCTCCAAAACACTTAGTCTACAGAGGAGGTGATTGCTCAGTCCCCCTCCCCCAATAATTTGACACATTGTATTAAATCTACGTTTACCTAATTAAAATATCTTAACACATCCCTTGGTATGTTGCCACATGAAATTGTTTCTGCAGATATCCTGTCCAAATAATCTCATTAGCAAGTTTACGTTACAGTTAAATTCTGAACAGATTCAGAATTCATCAAGAGATTATATGCCTTATGAATATAAGCAATAGTATGAACTTTGATAGGGTAAATAGGAATGTGTTACCAAATTTGTACCTATGATGAATAAATTTGGTATGCCAATTACTAATACAGAACAGTTACAGTAACTGTTAAAAGATACATGTCTTCAATGGATGTCAAGATGTCTGGCAGAAAGACTGACAAGTTCTATCATGTGCCATTATGTTATGATCTGAGGCTCAAAATTTGTTTTTTTGCTGCCTTTGATGTGGCTTGTACAAAGCCCCATAACCAAACTAGTTGAAATTGTGATCTACAGTCATGATATGTTTTTCTCAGTTAGCATACTGTGAATACAGTAAATGCTGTAATTTAAAATCTTTTCCAACCTCCTGTCCATAGCTGTGGCATTAAACATAACATTGGTATTACAGTTAAAAGGAACCTCACCAATAGTTTACTTATCACAGATTCTAGTCTTCAAGCAATCAAACCCAAGGAATGTTCTTATAAGGCAACAACTATCACATTCACTCTGTACTAACAAACATTGCAATGCACTCATCAGTATACAAGATAACCAGCTTGTTCATGTTAATACCAAAAATATTGAACAAGTGTCCTTTCTTAAAATATAATGCTACATCATGTTTTTACAGAATGTATCTGGAATGAATTATGTGATGTCTAATAAAGCTTCTTCTACATGGTTGCTCTCCTACTTGAACATTCCATGAAACCGCTGATTTTATCGTCAACGTTTTGGCTTCAAGGTCAGTCCATTTTGACAGGATTGTGGGCAGTTCCTGCTGCTTGGTTTCAGTATATGATGATGTTTTTTAAGCAGATGTCAAGAAAGTGGTTCACGGGTTGTGTTTGGTAACATTAAACAAAGTAATCCTCCCCCTGAAAAAAAAAGGGTGTTACATGATTCTGTCTTTGCATTTATATACTGACGTTTTATACAAGAAGTCTTACAAGAGGAAGTGATGGAATAAGAATTAACCTTTATTATACAGAAGAAGGCATTTTAAACCCCCACACACTGGAGGTGCTACCAGAACTTCAACTACTGGGTTAATGGTATAGCAGAGCACTAGTGTGACACATATAAAACTATACTGTGTCATGTCTTAGACATGACACAAAGATGATAAGATTAAAGTTTGACAAATGAGATACCTCTGGCATGATAATAGTTTATATTATTGAATGGACAATAAAGTAATAGATTTTTAATGAGAAATGTGTTAACCCATTTCTAAGAATTGGTAGACTGTTGACTTTAATGTTCCTTGCCTTACTTAACACCTGAAGTCAGTCATTAGTTTGTACATAAATACAACCCTAAGAGGGACAATTTTCCTTTGCCAGTTGAATCAATACAGAAGTTGCAATATCAACTAAACCATTTGATTAGTAACCACAGCAATTTTTATACATGTGGAATAAAGTGTGGAGAATGTGAAATTGCATTATCTCGACGACTAAATTACATATCTGATATAAGAAGGCCAGAATTTGAGAATATTTCACAATTCACAATTTCTTCAATTCAATTTAATAATGAAGATTTATTATTCATTAAAATTATTAAGGAAAAAATTCTGTAGACTTATAAGAAAGAAAATTACGAAAAATAGTAAAATATATCTCTTTAGCTCCACATGTGATATATAAAATGATTCTTACCTATAAGAAGTCCAGCTACTATAAATGTTGGTGCAGGACAATACATATCTAACAGAGTAGCTATCACAATATTGCCAATGATACCTCCAAGTCTGGCAGCAACCATGGATATTGCTACACCAGTTGCTCTGGGAACAGCATATTTAAACATTTTTATCAATTTAAACATTACATTAACATTTTAATGAGAGTATTATATTATATTTATATTATATTATATTTATATAAATTTCATACAAATTAGTATCAACTTGCACTTGAGGGAGGCAGTGAAAGGAAATAGAATAGTTTTTGTTTTTTCTATTTAAAAGAAAAGAGTGGTTCATGTAATCCTTAATTTAAATTATTAAGCTCTATCAAGGAGTTCTGAGATTGATCCAGCAGCTCACCACATTAAATTCTGTTCAAAGTCATAACCTTGAACTTAATAACCCAATTCCAGAAACTTGCCACTTCTGGACAAAAACCTATGATTCCACATTTTCTCATCATGTTTCTAATGAAATCCTCCTTGTTTTCAGATTATGTTCCTTTACATACAGTTTTCAGTTTAGGAAGATAAATAAATCGCAAGGGGCAAAATCAGGAGAGTGGAAAATGTGGTATCACAAGAATGTTTTGTTTTACAAGATATTTAACTAGAGGGTTTGTGACAAAGTTTCGCCAGGTGCCAAGTTCCCACATTTCTCAGTATTTTCTTCTAACCAAACCATGTAAACATGCTACAGCCCTTCAACAGTGTGTCAGATTTACAGAATGTACTTAAAGTGAACTAAGCCTTCATGATACAAAATTTCCAATGATATGATCTTGACATTTGATTGAACCTGCATAATATTTGTGTGATACTGTTATCTGGAACTCTTCCATCTAGATGACATCTCATCCATTTCTCTTCACTATTCATGGAGCTTGAATAAATACTTTAGTCTCAGAACTTTTTGATAGGCCCTTGTATAATGACTATTAAATTACTATATAAAGATAAAGCAGTCTTACCTTAAATTTGTTGGAAATATTTCTGTAATGAGGCAGTCAAGGGCTGCATTACCACAGCTGATGACACTACTGAACACAGCTGATACTATAAGATTTTGTTTTTTATTGGTGACAAAGTACATACCAATGGCACAAAGACCAGAAGAAAATGTGCTAAAGACTGAAACAAGAAAGGATTAACATGTGAGATGTATTCAGTCATTATTAACATGAGCAATTAATTCAATGGCATATATTTCTGCTATGAGATCCCTTAACAGCCTTTCCGTAAATTAGGCTTCTGAAAAATAAATGAGAATAATACCTAAAAATAATGCTTCTTAATTGTTTTTTTCATGTTACTCCAGCATGATGCTGTAACTTTATGTATCCTATGAAATAATAAAAATACTTCCCATTGGAAACTAAAATCAAATAAAATGTTATCAAGCAAATGGTCTCTAATAAAATGTAACAGCTACAATAAACATTAATATGGAATTAATTTATTGTTTTATGTGTACAGTAAATGTGAATACACTTCAGAACAGAATAAAATATTTTGAAATAGGTACTGTGGAGACAATGCCCTTTATGTTAGTCCTTGTCACCATATGATAAGTGCTCAGGCTGTAGGTGAAGGAAACAGGCTCCAAATCCAAATATGGAGGGTAACTGTGAATACATTCAATGAACAGTCATGGACAGCCAACAAGAATGGTAGTCCAATTCAGAGATCATATGGGGAGTTAACAACTCCACAAAAATTAGCATGTTATTAAATGTTACACAGGTACTCAGTCTTTAATGGATTCTTTGGAGGAGGGAAATTATGTAATGGGTAAATTAATTTTATATATATCACCTAGCATTGTTAGGAACAGAAAATCAAGTTTATGATTGGCCAGACATTCTGACCTGTGAAGTGGATGTGGGAGACAAGAGACGCATACAGACTTTTCATGCAGATAACAATTGGAAAATTAACTAGGAAATGGGAAAATAATATTAAGATAGATCTAACCACTTGCAGACTTTGGTGGTACTAGTGATGTTGAAACTTCAGGTATAATATTGCCATTGAGTTGGTTGTCTTTTAGCTTATAAAATTTATTATATTTACCAAGAAAGAATTTTCTGCCAAGCCTATCCATGAAAAGTACTGCAAGAATATTGCTTGGAAAAGCAGCTGCTACGGTAATAAGGGACTCCATGAATACATCACTCTCGATTTTATCACTGCACAGTTTATCCTTGGATTCCAAACCTGTCTTCACAACATATTCTGTTATTTCACACACAGATGCTTCTTGCCCCTTATGTGCTTGAGAATATGCATTAAAACGATTGAACAGTTCAGGAAACCACATCATCAGCCCATAATACCTGAAACAACAATGCTGGAATATTTATTGAGTATTATTTGCATATGTAAATGTCCAAAATGTGTATCAGCAAACTAATAACTTTGCTGGATGGGGAAAAATGAGACAGATGCCCATGATTAGGATATCATTCAGGGACCAAGGGTCTGTCAATGGCCATAAACTATGACATAATGCAATAAAAGAGCTGGTCTGGACCTGATGGTGAGAGTAGAAATATTTGTCCCTTGTAGGAAATAAACAATAATCATTGCTATAAAGCAATATGATAATAAATGTCATACCCAATATGAAAAGTAAAGTTGATTAAGATGGAAATAAGAGTAAATTTCAGTATTGGAGAAATAAATAACTGTCTGCTGTTGTCCGCAATGTCACTCATCATGTTTCGACATTTCCCAACTTTCTCCTCTTCTTTTTCAATTTCATCTTCAGTTTTTGGAAATTCATTTAGTAGTTCTTTCACCTGCAAGAAAACGTGGATTTAAGTAACATTGTTTCCTCTCAAGATACATATATAATTTATTTTTATATATAATATATTCCCTTATACTTATCCCAAATCCTAAATCATTGATCATAAATAATTTCATACAGTGATAATATGAGTTTCAGGAAATACATGTACAGAGATCCATAACCAGTGATTTAGTATTTTCAGTCCTAGTGTAGACCATGCAGTGGATTTGCATGGCTTTGTTTGTGGTTTATTTAGTGACCTGTCAGTACCTCAGACTATATAACATCAAATGATGGTATAATTTATGACAGTCAGAAAGGATATTGTAGGGAATGGTCATGGCCTTTTCTTGAGACATTATCCTGGCATTTACCTATAGAATCTCAGGAAATTCACAAAAACCCTCAGTCAGGACAGCTAGTCTGTGGGCCAAGATTTTTGCCTGTGAACACCTAAATATAAAGCAGGAGTTCTTATCACTCAGCAACCACATTCATTGATTTGTATGCGATTAATAATATCTCCTTATGTAGAATATGTTGGTTAAATATCATAGAGGGACCTGGTGATCATGGGATAAAACATTAGGGTTTTATTTAGAGTTTTGATTAAATTTGGTTATGGATTTTTCTTCTTACAGACTGAAAACTTCATATCTGTCAAAGAAAAGAACTTTAGAAAAATGTAATATTCTAGGCTTTCACTGTGGTTCAGATCCTACATTAACTGTAGGTTCCTTCTACTAACCATCACTCCGTCATGGGAGGTAACAGAATCTATCCTATGGGTGTCTCCATCTCAGAAATGGATTTTACTCTTGTCTATGGTTAACACAGGCCAGAAAAGGTGATCACAGATCATTCCTAAGGCCATTATATTCTGACCAATTATGCCTGTTATTGTATTCAATATTTTTGTCAATTGTTCATCTGGTAAAATGCTCCTCATTTCTTCAACTATTTATCTTACATATATTATTATTATTATTATTTTTCCATGCCTAACATAATTTAAACTCCGAAATAGTAATCAGTTACTGTTTCTGAGATATATTAAATTTGAACACAGTTTAATACTCATGTTTTTGTTAAAGACACTGCAAAAAATGCAACAAAATATGTCTGAACCAGGATATTACCCAGACATAATATAGAAGCATAAATGGGTACATAAATATATACCAACAAAATCAATAAATTCTAAACTTTTCAATAATTATCCACACAAGATAATTAATGCAAAATAAAAATACCAGTTAAAGAAAGTTTTACAGGCACCTTTGACTTGTGTTATGTGGTTTATATGACATACATCAGAGGACAATCTGGCTTTACACAATAAATTTACTAGTCTACACTGACAATAGAACACTTTCAAGAATGAAACTCACTGGATATAAATCATGCTGTTTTCCTGTGTTGATGTGATATATCTTTTTGAAAATGTTCAGTGCTCCTTCACGGTCACCTTGTGACAGTAAAAATTTTGGGCTCTCAGGAAGAAATATTAGCAGAATAGCCACAACAAAACTTGGCAGTGAACAAACTAGGAGAAATATACGCCATGAGTTGTACTTAAATGTTGGTGAAAAATATCCAATACTGCTTGGAATTATTAGCCATGCTAGACCTGAAAATTAAGAAAAAAAATCAACACATTTTACAATATTATTAAAAATAACATAAATGTGGAGATAACCCTGTGCATAAGCACCATGTCATGAAGGCATATGGGTGATCAGGTTAAAGCTGCATTCTTAACCGTAGCTCTAAGTGGAGGTGAGTGATCAACTACATGCCCCTGCTACTTTACTCCAGGGAAAAGCGTCAAGGAGGTTGTGTGGGCCCCAACGCTGGTTTGGATGCATGGCAAGAAGAAAAATTCCTGTCTTTGCTGGGAATCAAATTCCAGTCATCCAGCATAGAAATATAAAGAAGTGTATTTGCAATTGATTCGATTTGTTATGTATACATTTCTAGGTAAATTATATATCTAATATTACCTGTCAGATTTACTGTAGTTGCAAAACAATTAATCTAACTTAAACTCTCCCTCACAAGTTCAGTTAATTTCTTAATAGTAATAGTTTTTAATGAAAATAAATTGTTTTTGTAATGGTTTGTTCTCCAAAAAAGTAATCAACTGATAACACATCTATAGAAATTGTGACTCACATGCTACAAAAAGGTTTCCTAACGTCCAAAATGCAGCCATAAAACTTAACATTGACCCTCGTTTAGATTTTGGCTGGAATTCAGCAAAGTAAGACCATATAACAGGACCACTTCCACCGAGCCTAGAAAAAGAAAGTACATTTGTTACCAAAGTTCAAAAAAAGAAAAATTTACAAATATATAAAAACCGTAACAAAAAAGTTATAATAGCATATAATACATACAAATTTAAACTGCCCAGCGTAACAATTATGAAGCATGCCATGCACATTAAGAAATAAAATTAACAATTAAATACAATCTAAAATATTGCTATGATGCTCTGAAAGTCATAAAGGATTTCCAAGTGTTTTCAATCATTCAAAATAATTTGAACTATCTGACATAATTTACAGAGCACAAATAATGTTTGAGACTAATTT
>NW_019059805.1:612489-624179 GCF_000696155.1 Zootermopsis nevadensis
TATTGTACTATTGGGAAAATTAAAACTATATATATCATGTAGTTTAAAATGTCATCCATTTATGCATCAGGTGTAAATACGATATTGTGTATGAGGCATGTATCTGGACAAAAATCTTTAATTTAGCAGTAACTGCCTGTATCAAGCAAAAACCGGTTTGCAATGGAAGAAATCCTGTTCCATCAAGTTCCATTATAACAGGTTTCATTGTATGTACTGGTTCCTTGATACATTACATCAAAGTGTGGTATACCTAGTTCTCAACAAATACAAATAGTTTTCTTTTACAAGCAATGAAAGTGAACATACTACTGCATATACAATGGAATATAGTGTTCATTTAAAGAATGTGTAACATTGGGGTGGGGTCCGCAGTGGCCGCACCGTGTGAGGCGTGGGCCTTGTGCCGCTTGGACGCTCGGACCATGGGTTCGAATCCCACTCAAGCCATGGATGTTTGTCCACGTTTTTCTGTGTCTGTCAGTCCTGTGTACAGGTAGATTGCGACGGGCCAATCCCTCGTCCAAGGAGTCCTACCGAATGTCTACAAATAAAGCCAACGAAAAAGTTGGGACCTGCAGTGCTGAGGCACTTGAAGAACGGGTCATTCCCAGTATCCAGTAACATTGGGGTATTATTTTGTAAAGTTGTTACTTTTCGTAAGACACCTTTTCCAAGGTTTTGCCTATAAATTTGAACAAGTAACTGAGATTGAAACAGAAAAGGTAAGATATTTTATTCGTTCCAAGAAACGATTTTTCATATGCATATCCATTTTATGTAATAATCTGTAACACAGTGCAGGCCTGCTGGCAAGGTTAAAATGCATGGATCCTCACCTCCACTTCCCCATAATTCTTCATAATATAATACTGAAGCACAGGTACTTTATCTTAGCATAGTGATGTTAGGTTAGTAAACTTGCTGCCACCCTACAGTACTACCAGCTTCATCATATTTTATTAACTGATTGCTACTTTTATATCTTGACACTGTTCTGATTCTTATTTCTACTTTTAAAGTTTTTAAACTAACATCTTGTTACTGTCAGAGAAATTATTCTCTTGTTGGTGACCCTGTGTGAAACATCTACCTTTGTTTTTTGTTTTTTAATTTCAGCACTATTATACAGAACTATTCATATACTAATACTAGAATTTGCAGTTCATACAGAAACCAGTAACTAGTTCTGGGCAGTCATTTCTTGCTATCTGAAATCATTAACAATCATTAACAAACTTAGAATACTTCCAATGGCAAATACAAGCCTGTGACAACCAACTATTCTTATTTACTTACGCAGCTCCATTGAGAAATCTGAATAGCATAAACAGTTCATATGTCTGACAAAAGCTGGAGGCAACTATGCAGATGGCATTCATTACTGATATCGCAATCAGCACTTTCTTTCGACCCAAGGAATCTGCCACTGAGCCCCATACATATGCACCAGCCATCATACCTTAAATACAAAACAGCATTCACATGCTTTAACAAAACCGTTCTAAAATGCAATTAAGAGTAACTTTTTATGTTAATTCTGGCATATAATTACAAAAGTGTTCATTTCCATTTAAGGGAATTATACCAGTAAAAGAGATGAGAACTATATTTACTTTAATTTATCAGCTTTTCGCAGAGCATAATTTGTTATCCATTAGCCTCATATTTATTCAGAATAAATGATCCACAGTGTTCATTAGCTATGAGACTGTCAGAGTTCATTTACATATATACCAAACACTGCTCATTCATTTCAACACCTTCTGAATTCTCACAATGAATGCAAGTTTTGATTTAGTTACTGAGAAGCCTCATTTTTTATAACTAAAACAGTATCATCCATTATTCCGAGTGAAATTATTTTGTAATATAAGCTGCATTAAAAATTTAACTATTTTATGAACATGTTTTGAAAGAAAAATATCTTCTGGCTGTTCCTGAGAAATCATTATCCCCAAACCGATGTACGTATATTAAGTCCATGTATAAATTGAAGCTGAAATACATGCTGAAATAATGACAGGAATATTTCAACATTAATTTACACATTGTGTTACTTATCACACAACACTGTTGCAAAATTCCATCTTGACAAAGTATACACATTTCTTACCTATAAAGATAATGCAGTTGAGCCAGCCCTTTGTATGCGTATTCAAATTCAAGTCGCACTGTGCTGATGGAAGAATGAATGACATGGAGATTACGTCCATCTCTTCACTCGTACTCACAAAACCACATGTAGTCAGCAGAAAGTAATGGAATTTTCCGTACCCTGAAATAGTACACAGTTTTAAGATGGATCTTATAAGAGCGCTGGTCATTTCCAAAAACTATAATGTAATATTGTGTAATGCGAGCACACCTCAGTTTCTCAAGACTGAATCTTACATTAAGATTTATGTTAATTTTCATTAGCTCGTCAATGAAGTTGTTCAAATTGTAAACCTAAATACAATTGTAAAATTTGATGTTTTCACGGCGATGAGTATGAAGATTTCTGTCTGCTGGGTTGTTGCGCTGTGTAGTCTGGTCGATGTTTACCAACGTTTCAGAGGTCATACTGCCTCCGTCATCAGGGCGATGAGAGGTTTTCACAGCGGTGAGTATGAAGATTTCTGTCTGCTGGGTTGTTGCGCTGTGTAGTCTGGTCGATGTTTACCAACGTTTCAGAGGTCATACTGCCTCCGTCATCAGGGCGATTCACGGCGCAACAGCCCAGAAGACAGAAATCTGAATACAATTATGTAACAAGTATAGTTCCCTCTAGTAAATTACTTCTTGTTTAAGACCATTCAAATATGAGAAGTTGGATGGAAATGTTACTAGCATTAATATATTAATCTTATCAGATGCGTATATTAACTTACCTGTAAGTTCAATTGCTTTTTCAAAGCCAGCTTTCTCAAAGTTACTGCTTTTTTCGATGTCACGCTTTCTGGTTGTTGGTAGAGTTACTGTAAAAAAGAAAAACTTAAATACAGATATCATATTTGTTATTTGTAATGCCACAGAACGACAGATGAGATAAGATTCTACTTTCTGTAACTCATATTAAAAGAAGCAACAAAATGAAAAGCAACATTACAATTGCTCGAAATATAATTTGTCCTTTATGATGAAAGACTTTGAGATATGCCGAGTGTAATTACCGTTAAGTTCGATGTCTTTGGAGCTACCGTTTACTTGTTTGTCTTTCACATCACCTGCTGAAATAAGAACATATTATATTTTACAGCAAGAATCTTGAATGTTTCTTTATACTCAAGTCTGATCAAACATGAAGATTTCTGTCTTCGCCAATCGCCCTGATGACGGAGGCAGTATGACCTCTGAAACGTTGGTAAACATCGACCATACAACACAGCGCAACAACCCAGAAGACAGAAATCTTCATACTCATCGCCGTGAAAACCTCAAATCTCACTGATCAAACCTTCTCACGAAATGCTTGTTAATTATCTATAATACAATGTATAACTAACAAAAAACTTTAAAGTCCTATTCAAACAATTCTTTTCTATAGTTCGTGCTAATTAGCAGGGATCTCTCAGTGTTTTAAATAATCTCAGTTTGCAGCTTATCATCATTACAATCCCATAGCACCCAGGAGTTTCTGATTCTGCAACTGTGAAAAATTCTACTATAGAAGATCAGAACCACATCTCATTTCAGCCAGACCTTGACTTGAACTTTCTGTTTTAATCTTTTAATGGTTCTAGAGGTTTCAATGTTTTAGCAACTAATTACCACAATTCTGGCAAAAGTAATCAAGTGTCAAAGACTTGCTTAATTAATCCCACCTTTTTTAAACAGAATAATCCTAGAACGTTGGTGTATTCCTGTTTGAAATGTAACATAATGAACGTGTGTGACTAATATGGGCAAAAGAAACAAAGTCTTTTTGACTAAGCCAACCCTGTGATATGTGCAACTTATAAAGTACAAGTACAAACCTAATCCAACACAATGAAATGTTTACTGATCATGTAAACAACTAAATTCTTTGAATATTTTCTGATGTTCTACTAGTTTCTTTCTTACATTTTTCAGATTACCTCCATTCATTTGGCTTGGGTGCTACAACCAATGCAATTTAGCCTGATTTATTTGATGGAATGATTTTAAGCAACTGTACGAAAATAAATTTCCTTACTCGGATGATCCTTTCGGCCCAGTTCAGTTTCTACCATTCTACGTAGCGCCGAAAGTCTTCAATCTGAAAAGAAATAATTATCACGTTAAAGTAGACCTACATGAAAATTATGTTGCGGTGTCAATTTGCTTAGTACTTTGATTAGTATAGAATCATCGTCTGAAAAATATGTTTTACTTTGTGCAAATTAACAGAGATTATACAGTAAAATAATATGAGTTCTAGTGACATGTTTATGTTATAGGAGTCATATTAATGGTTTATATATAATCAGAGATCTGAAAAGTATTAAATTACATGAACCTAAGATATTTACTTCTTTAAAACCAATGCCATCATAAAAGCGAACTATTCGGAGTATGAACATAGATTTTTAATGCAAAAATAAACAAATTATTATTGTGTACATATTAACATCGTACCAATTAAGAATACTAAGCGGATTTTCACGTTAGCGGGCCTGAAGCAAAATCTTCTACCGTCAATTGGCGCATGTGCCCCTGACCGACGTATACGACGACGACGACGTAATTAGACCTTGGATAGATTTAATTAAGTTGACGCCATAATATATACGTACGATTCAAATCATATTCAATTTCAAATATCAGCAGATCCTTAATCGTTGAGAATCGGAACTACTAGCATTACGGCGTTTGTGACTTGGAATGACCCCAGCAACAAGACTTCGAAGTGGTGATATAAAGTCACCAGACATTTTATATAATGCTTGCACTGCACTCTATAGGGTATAAAATCATGGGCGTATTATCCACGCCTCCAACAAATTTCTAAACCTGTAACCTTGGTGTTGGAGTGGTCCTATTTTCCTACACAGAGAGACCACGGTTCATTCTTAAATGACTCAGAACACGTTTACAGATGGACCTCAAGCGTGGCGGGGCACTCGACATTTCCGTCAACACGTGATGGAGTACCTGAATGAGCAGTTTCTAGACAGATGAATTGGTCGTGGTGGTCCATAGTATTGGCCACTACAATCACCATATCTCACTCCCCTATATTTCCACAAAACATGGGGTATAAAAGCAGAGTACACAGAAGAGAGAAATTATATCATCGAATTTTCGATGCTGCAAGAAGAATGTATCTTGAATTTCAAATATCCTTACTTCCGGACACGACAAAGGTTTCGACAAGGTTATCAAAATGTGTAATAGAAAATAATACAAGAAGAAAGCCTTGTAGTAAAAACCCTCTATGTACACACTACAATATAGATACTCAAAACTTCAATAACAACAAATCAAGGGGCATCACAATGTTACTACTGATGTCATAATAAAAAAGTGGTAAAATACGTCAATTGGGTATTCAGCAAAATCAACTTTCTTGCTACGATCAGAAAATTACTTACAAAAAGTTTTAATCTTATAATTACACGTACTTAGACCAGGTCTTGAGGCTAGGTCAACCTAAGTCAAAGGCAGAATTTAGCTAAAGAAATGTCGCAATTTTGTGATGTGAATTTTCTGTTTGGACGACGGACAATGTCCAAAAGAACAGTTTTACATATTGTCATTCCATTCTACTGCAATCCTGATCTGTCTTATACGTTTGATTACCACTCGGAAATCCCGAACGCTATCAATTTTTACTGACATGATTTTCCTCTGTCCTTTCAGGTATATATAAATGTTTTTATATATACCTGAAGGTATATATAAATGTTTTTGTGACGAATTAAAGCATATTGAAACGCTGCAGACCTTCGAATTCATGCAGTAATGCCAGCAAACGTAACTGCAAATATAACATCTCTTATGCTTGAAAACGAGTCCTAAAGTCAATGTAAAGCACGTGCGTAACTCACAAGCTGAGAATCATTGCTCCAGCCAGGCAGGTTGGTGTAAAACGTGACGACCTAGACTTGCATTTAAGAGGTACCTACTTCTATCATAAGTTACCAGCTGCCCTGACACAAGGATTTCTTGGTATTCCTGTATTTCCGTGCGAATTCAGAGACAGTATCTTAAGATAAACTATAACTGTCTTCTAAATTCTTATCCACTGAGCATTCACATTTACCTCCAGTTTTTAAGCTAGTAACCTCCGTAGTCGAAACGTAATCTTCAAATAACTAATTACGAACCAATGAACAACGATGGTTCATGACTTCCGCGTAACATGAGAGATCGCAAAGCATCGATACCATAAAAATGCGCCTCGATTATTTCCAGTCCATAATTTTTTTTACAAAACAGAATAACCGCTGTAGTTCAAATAGTGGTCGTTAAAATCTAATTAACCAGTTAAAGGACGTTATTAATATAAGCGGTACAACATAATTATCTCAAATATATAACATGATAACACTGATCTATATCACTGTGAGATTTTGTTGACTTAAGTAAGTTGAGAATTTCATTCTCCAGTTAGATGGAGCTCCTCCACATTTTTCCACATTCGTGCGGGATTACCTAAACCAAACATTTCCTCAGCGATGGGTCGGACGAGGAGGGTGGATAGCCTGGCCTCCACGCTCTCCAGATCTTACCCCTATGGATTTTTATTTGAAGGGTTTATGTGAAGCAACAAGTGTTCTCTATCCAAATAATAAATTTGGACCATTTGAAAGAACGGATCGCTGAAGATGTTTCATCTCGTATCACACCGTATGTTCTCGGTCGTATATGGCAAGAGCTTGAATATGGTCTTGATGTCTGTAGGGCAACTAAAGGAGCGCATATCGAAATCTACTGAACAGGTAAGATTCTTGGAGAGTTTCTCTTTATTTTGAAGTTTATTTCATGTCTCTATCGTGCTTTGTTCCAAAACTATGACTGTTTGTTACCCCACCATTATTTTACGGACACACTGTATTTATGTTCTCACGGCAGCGAGTATGAAGATGGCTCTCTTCTGGGTTGTACTCCGGTACAAATTTACCAACGTTAAGAAGGTACTTGCTGCCGCTATAATCAGAACGATTATCCCCAGCTTCTCTCTCTCTCTCTCTCTCTCTCTCTTGTTGATACAACGAAGCAAGAAAAAATGCATAACCCTAGTGTGTGTTATTCGTGACTGATCAAGATCTGGCGCCAAGTAATGACGTTAGATCACAGACAAACGCTGTTACCATTATATAGATCTTAGGAAGACTTTTTGTATCCTTTTAGATGTGTTTCTAAATAAGATGAAGGTACGAAAGAGACAAGAAGACTGAATTAGGTGAAGGATGAAGAGAGAAAGAACTCCAATTTAATTTAAACAGGTCTGTTCCACTAACACAAACTGTTATTACAGGGCACTGGATGCAACACCATTTACAGAAACACTCTTTGAGGCACAAACATTATGGAACCTGTACGGTATTTATCTTGACCACGTCACACGTGGAAAGATTTGTTTACTTGTTTTTTGTCAAGGTCATCTAGTTCTTTATAACCAAATCGTGAACATATTCATTGTCGTTACAATACTATTTTCTTCTTTGGTTCGGGCTCTTTTATAGGCTGCTCGTTGGGCAAATGCAAGAGAGAAGTACTTGTCAAATGTGTTAATTACTTCTTTCTGCCGGACTTCTGCAAGCGATGGTTAGTTAATTCCAGTCGCAAGTGCTATGTCCGATTAATAGGATCCGGTAGGATTGGACCACGAAACCGAAGGAGAGTGTTCCGCTGTTGTGGTTGACGTAAACAAATTACGTGACATCAGTGTGTCATACGGTGATAACGGTTGAAGGAGAAGAAACTCATCATCACCACTATCATCCTGTAAGGAATTCGGACCAAGGCCGTTAAGACCTGTTGTGGTTCCATGCCAAGACAACTTACCTAAATCAAGTGACCCTGACTGCGACCCATAACACAGCGTTATACCCAAAGTTGCGGCCAAGTGGTTAGCACTCCGTGTTCGGAAGGTCTCTAATTCAAACCTCGGCCCGCAGACCGGCTATCAAGGATGAGGTTTCTTGTTCTTTCCAATTCATTATTCATTAATTATCCTGCCATTCGATGAGCCGGGATAGCTCAGTCAGTATAGTGACTAGCTACGGGCTGGACGAACGGGGTTCGATCCCCGACGGGGGCAGAGGATTTTTCCTCTAGCCTCTGCGTCCAGACCGACTCTGGGGCCCACCCAGCCTCCTCTACAATGGGTACCGGGGTCCTTTCCCGGGGGTAAAGCCGGCCGGGGCGTGATGCTGACCACTCACCCCCATCTAGTGCCGAGGTCAAGAAAGAGAGGAGCTATACCTCCACTCCCCCCAAGCGCCTTTACGGCACGTAGCGGGACAAACTTTACTTTACTTATCCTGCCATTCGACACTATACTGTAAGTCTACAGTTTTAGCTACTGACAGCGTCAGTAAATAAATGCATAGACAAAGTTGACTGTCTCTACCTATTATCAGCTAATAACACGCTGTATTAATTTATTTGTGGCACATTTAAGACGCTATAACCACCTCATTGCATAGCAATGGTGATAGGAAGATTAGTGAATGACTTGGAAAGGATTTGGAAGGAAACGATTATGGTACAGTGGTAATATCCCGAAATTTCCCTTTAGCTTCGTCTGTCTACTAGTCTGGAGTCACGGATCAAAGTTTCGTTAAGTTTTATAAGGAGAATTTTGTTTGTCTGTACATTCATACTTCGGTAAAATCGGATGACAATAATGGACACTTTACACATTTCTGCGCACACGAGTAACTGAGTGGGGAATCCCCCGTTATCAGCGCGAATGTTTGGGGAACCCTCCACAAGAACGCCATCATCTCTTCAGACAGGCGCCAGACACGTTGTCCACACATAGGCTACCGGCTCCAGATAAATGACATCATTTGGGGTACTCAGGAATTTACAAGCCTAATTCTGAGGAATGCACCAGAATTTCTGCGTCTTTGCGACACGTTGAACGGGTTATTTATTATTACAGCAAAACACGAAAACAAATAATAAATGGCGAATTAAAGTACAGGCGAGGTAAATGCGTCTTATTGTTTTTAGCGTCAATACTAAAGGCAGTCCTAAGAAATAAAAATGCAAAGTGAAAATTTTGTACACCATAGTAACAAGTCAGTAATTAAACTGCAGTTTTTAGATCCAGTGAAACGAAACATGCTCGAGTAAATGAGCTTGGAATGAAACGACCACGTGTCGATGACTCTCCAGGCAACCAGAGACTAAAAGTCATCTCAGAATTAATGAACTTCAGCCCGATAAAATATTGACACATCCAGCAAATATTTAAACCCATTTCTGATAGTGTTTACATGAAATGTGGACATTGGAACAGGAAATAATTCAGTCAGAAGAGATCTACTATTGCAAGACGATGACTTATTAACATTAATTCAATATCTGACATTCTGAAGATAGCTGTCTTCTGGGTTGTTGCGCCGTTTAGTCTGGTAGAATTTTACCGACGTTTCAGAGGTCCTTGCTGCCTCCATCATCAGGGCAATAGACGACAGCTGTGTTCTCATGTTTTAAGAATATATATATTGCATAGTAGACAAGAGCGTTATTATAGTTTAGCGCTATGGACCGCAAACCCCAGTTTTAAGTGGACGAAGTCTGATTTGATCAAATGAAGCATTTGGTATGTTGTAGGCTAACGAGCTGTGTCTGAACAACTTTCACAGTAATGTACCTGGAATAATGGGATGAGAGTCGTCTATATTGAAACAATAAAATTATTAATGTAAATCATAAATGGTAGTGGCAGGGCATTTCCTTAAAGACACTTCAGAAATTTATTACAAACTTCAGTCATGGAAATCGATATTCCGACCTAGAATTGAACCAGGTGCATCAATAATGATAATCACTAGAACGTAACGTTGGATTCTTCGAAACAACTAAATACGATGTTCAATTCTTACAATGCGTATGTAATAGTAAATACTTTCAACTTCAACATACACGCTGACTAAATAAGTATCGACTTATTTCGATTTGTTAGAGAATCCTCGTGTATTTTAATGGAGAGTCGTTTGAATCACTGCAGTTGATCAAACACACCGCACAATCCAAGTCTGCTCACGGAATGAAAAAAGTCTTATCGGAAGTTCGACAAATTAAATCAAACAATTTATACCGAAAAGAAAACTGAGAGAAGATGGTAGACAAATTAAACAAAGACAGCCCTATTGCCAGTCATCACAAATTACCATTCTCTTCATATATAATCTGTAACGCAATTGTGTTTTGACTGGTATTTACGACCTGTGAAACTTTATTTTACCTTCCAGTGTACAGCCAACAAGGTAGCAGTGTGGGTGGAAAGGGTCTTAATTAAAACATCGTAGCTACTAGTAACAGGCCTAGTGCTGAAACGAGAGAGGTCCAAAAAATAGGCTGTCCTTCAGTTGCTACACGCAACAAGAAAGTTAATTCGAATTCAGTGAAAGTTAACCTTTGTACTTGCTTTCTTTTATATTAAGAACTGAGTCGTATACTTAACAATCGATAGCAAGGACCTCTATATAACTGGGTCACTAGTTTTTTGTTCTCCCAGGAAAATAATTTACTGATCCACGTTCTTAAGAACATAACATATATGAAGATGTTAATGTTGAAGGAACATAATTATATGATCACATTCTGTTGTATAATAATTATGCAGATTACAGAATGGGCGTGTATGTAAGCTCTGACGACATCTGAGGTTAATTTGACGTTGGAAGTGCCGAGCGGGATTTTCGGTAAACTTACAAGTGTTAACCCGGGTACCGCTCTTTGGGGTCTCCGCGCATCGACATAAGACACTTTATATGCCCAAGAAGCAAAAATATCACAAAAAGTATATCAATGTATATCAGTTCAGTTGTAATCCCAGAACAGTTTCTCTGTAAACTTAAAACAAAGAATACGTTATTTAATAAATAATATTAAACTTGCCGGTTACCGGTTCTTCCCCCCCCCCAACTCATTTGGAGGACTATAAATCTTAAGAAGGGGGCTGCATGGACTGCTTCTCCCTGGGCCCCTCACCGCTCTAGGGCGGCTCTACTCGCCGTCCTGGGCATGTGATCGGAATTCGCGAATTAAATGTCAGCTGTTTGTTGTGTAACTGTCACATGTAAGAAACGGCATTTTGATTGAGTCAGAAATCACTGTATAAATCTTTTATCGATCGGTTATGTCATGTTTCTCGTTTCGTGTTCTTATCAGGGAAAGAAAAGGCTGTGAATCTGAACAAACTTGAGAAACAAAATATGTCTCCCACTTCAGATATTCTATTATTTTTCAAATATTGTTACAGATTCTTTGAGCAAAACACGATTACTGACTTTACCATTTTGCGGAGAAACTGCCATTTCATTGGCTGAATATAGACTGCGCGTCGTAATTTTCATTCGTTTTTTCTTGAAAGTCAAGAAGAGGGTTCAGCTACACCGGAGACAATGCCACTTCAACTGCTTTTAAAATAACTTCGTAATCAGAACGGTGTTAAGAATGCCCGCCCTTTCTACAATAATCTGACACTCTTTTATTTTCGTTCGAAAACAACATTTTGGAGATAAATGAATCAACATTTGGCCCGAGCACCAAGCTACGAA